>JAQNCA010000016.1:2776008-2799316 GCA_029783725.1 Acanthurus tractus
TAATGATGTTATGTTTTGGTGTCACACACAGTCATATAAGGACACCCTATCACCCTATGACAGAGCGAGATGGAGAGAGAGAGAGAGAGAGAGAGAGAGAGAGAGAGAGAGAACATGCAAGCAACAAACCCAACTGATAAAAGAGACCATTTCACTGAAGTGTGTAAGTGTAGAGTTACAGTTTGTTAGAAAAATAAAAAGGCTAGGTCAGTAAATGGTCAAGCAATGTAAAAAGGGGGTCATGAGAGAAGCCTCTGTAGGACCCATTGGGGCGGGTCTTTACTGATCCATAAACTCCTGCCTACAAGCAAAAGATCCAGAAATGCCCTGCCCTGTACTGAAGCTGCCCCAGCCACAGTTTAAAAGCTAGGGTTCCATGTAGACTTCTAATATGCCAAACCAGAACCATGCCAGGAGACACAGAGCAGATCTACATATCTTGCTATCAATAAGTTAACATTAATTTTCAAGTTGTCAAAACAAAACTTGCGTCAAACCTTATGTAACGTCACTAGCTCTCCCTCCTGTGCCTGCTGCTCGTATAATCCATCTTCTCTGCCAAGAAAGCTGGTAAAATACGTCCAAGTTCTCTTTATTCCTCTCTTTCTGTTGAAAACGGCATGGCCAATTCACTCATCACTTAAGCCTGAAAGTCTGTTTGTTGTCGAGTGGCTCTTGTAGTTTTTTTTACCTTATTTCTCAGCCTCTTCTTTTCATCCCTAAGTTGCAAGTTACAATTCACACATTGATAGAGCGCTGCCTGATAATGGCTGGGTCTTCTCACTCAACCTGGGTAATACATATACTGTTAAATAAATAGATGTGGGCTAGAAAAGAAGCAAAGAGAGCAGCCCATCTAGACATATTGAGCGCATAAAACCTGGATCCAGCCTGAACAGGTCTTGTGTCCTGGGGTTTGAGAGAAGAAAGAAAAAGTCTATAGGGGCTGTTTTGCAAAAGATCCATTTAATTAAAAAAATAAATGAAGTACAATGGGGTGTCCATTAAATATTCAGCCTATTAAACCTTTATATACTTTGAATTTGGGAGAGAAGTTCCAATAACATTATTAATATCAAGTACCAATGCAAAACTAGTGCATTAAAAAAATAAACATAGTTTTATTTTTTTTAACACTGGTTTAGCCTACTACAACCTGTACGGACATTACGGATAAAATAACCCTTTGACCCTCGCCAAAGGGTTATTTTATAGAGGAAGAGGAGAAAAGAAATGACCATGAGAAATGACACAGTGAGCAAAGATCTTTTAAGGAATACTTCAAGTTCATAATATTGTAAATAATTTATATTTTAAATTATTTACTGAATAATCTTTAATTCTTTCTAAAAGTCTCTGCAGATGATGAGGAAACTTTAAAGCTGCTTTATCACTGACATGTTTATGTTAAAATTTGAAAGTCCAGGAATTTGAAACAAGCAAAGCAATGATACAATTTCAAAATTCCTCTTTTTCCGAAAAAGCGGAATCTGTGAAATTTATTTCTTATTGTAAATGAGCATAATCCACTAATGAAAGTGAAACGGACCATTAAGAAGCTAGAAATTCATATCTTCAGAACCATGAAGGAAAAGGAGTTGGTGCTTCATGGTCAGCAAACACTTTGAACTCGCCAAAGTTGGATGTTCAAAGGCCCTTTGACCTGACACCTCTTTTTTATGTATAAAAAAAGACATAATGTTTTAATTTTTTTCACATTATGTCCCTTTTTGACAGTGTTGATATGTCTCTGTGGTCCTGAAAACATGCCTGTGAAGTTTCTTTCTTAAAACACCGCTCGGATCATGTGCATTGGCATGCCCATTATTTCAGCACTCTTCTGAAAATGCTGTTTCCATACCTGTAGCTTTAAAAGCAAATAAGCTGTGGCTGGTCGCACCCTTCTCAGGAAGTCCATGTGACTTTGGTCAAGACCCTATGCTGATAGTGAGAGCTTACTGTAGTGCTGCCAGTCCCAGACTCAGTTTGTGTTGATGAGCAATAACAGTCATCATTATGGACAAGTCCTTCCCCTCCTGCTGCCTTTAAATATGAGCGTGCATGTTGTTTCATGTTAGCTATGGAAATTTAATGGGTCATTTACAAAATATTATTATAATGGTGATGCTAACCTCGATTAGCACATTAAAAGAAACTTCTATTGTGTGTTAGCATCGAGCTAACAGCTAAGTGCGATTTGGGAATCTAAGGATGCATACGCTCCTGTAATATGTCCTCGTATTTAGCATACAGTCCTGGACCAAGGGTTGGGACATCATAGCTAATTAAAATGCATGTAAGAAAGCAATTTTGAGCAACCAGGACCTGAGTTTTAGGTCGACTTCTCCCTCTATGTCTTTCTATAGTACCAAGACGTAGCACCATTTAAATTTTAAGTGAATTAAGGTATAGGAGTACTGACATAGATCGGTCAGTGCCCATAAAAGCACTAAATTTGGTAATTGGACTTTTAGAGGAAAAAGTTACAATGTGAAGAAAAAGACTGCTGCCATCTGGCTCCAAACGATTCATAAAAGACTTAGCCACCTCTTCCCCACTCCCCCACCCCAACCCCCCTCTCAGGAAAAAAAAATCATACCCAGCATGTGTTTGGTGACTGAAAAAGAAACGGTTTGGAAATATTTTTTCTTAAAAAGAAAGAGGCAGGTAAAAAATAAAAGTAAACACTTTAACCCCACATATAAAAACAAATCCTGTCAGGAGGAACATTATTGTTTTCATTTATATAGGAATGTGTTGTTACCAGAAAAACTTCCCATTACTCTGACCACTACTGTGTAACTGAAGAATATGCCATCCACTTTTTTGCTCTGTGTGCTGCCATCCAATTTATGGAATGTACAAATGTTAAGTGAGCAAACCTGCAAAAACACAAGAGAGCCAGTGACCTGACGGGGCAGCGCTCTGATCAGAGTGAGAAAAAAAATGAAAGGGAGAATGAGTGACAGTGGAGAGTTAATGTTTCAGCCTATTTCCTTGGGCTGTGCCGCTTGGGAGTTATCGTCTATGGTAATTCTAATTGAAATGAAACTAATATGCCAGTAAATAGCCCAGGCCCACAATGCTAATGTACTGTGCGCAGAAACAAACAGCATTAATGCTCTCTAGAAGTGAAACAACACAGTAAATGTTTAATACCAAAGCATCAACTACAAAAAAAAAAACAAACAATGAGCGACCAAACAGAGTGGTGCAGATGAATGCTATTTTGATGAGTGCCTCTGATTTTACTCTCAGAGTTTTTTACACTTCTGCAATGACTTTCAATCAGGTGTAAGTCTCGCAGATGTGGCAACCTCCAGGGCTGAAAATTTAACACTCAGTACTTGCCATACGGCCTCATATGCTAATGAACACATATTCAAGTGCAAATAGGCATGTCTATCTGCAAATGCAAAATGAAACAATGACAGACAACACAGACCATATAACTTATATTTATGCAAAAGGAAACAATGACAGACAACACAGACCATATAACTTATTTTTATGCAAAAGGAAACAATGACAGACAACACAGACCATATAACTTATTTTTACACTTTCAAATTGCCTCTTTTGTAATATAATGTATTACTCAATCTACCATTTTTATTCTGCCCGAGTGCTATTTTCGTTATGCATTCAGAAGCATAAAAGGCATGGCAACTGAGAGAGCCATGCCGCTGGAATTGCACCAAGGAGAATGAAACATTTGATGGATATTAGGGCTTGCAATCCACAGCAGGGGTTGATTGACAGGCTATGAAAGACTGGTGCCATGAAAGCAAATAAAGTAATAAGGCTATAAATGGACGTGCTCTACCTATTCAACCCATTACTGTCACTAAGATGACTCTGTCAATCTCTCTTGTTAAGATAAGTGTGGTGTTAGGTGAGCCTTGCTGACACCGTGGAAGGACCCATAAATCTCCTCAGACTGTGTGCAACAGTTTCTAAAGCAGAGTACACGAGGCAGGGTACTGTAGGCCCTCTCATGCCAACAAGTTATCGCACAGATCCACTGATTGTGATGGATTCCAGCACCCATCATTGATGCATCTGTCTTACAGTTCAACCCAAACCAGTGGAATGTTGAGCTTCCACGACTTTGCAATCAGCAGCAGCAGCTGTCTGTGGGCGGCCCTCCATCCCTGAAGTAATTCCAATCCACACAAAACTCAAAACTCGATACTCATTAGAAAGCTTCCAAAGTTAATCTGGAATTTAAAGATCAATCTCACAAAGCTCCAGAACAGCAAAGTTTTGTGCACATCCCCAGATATTCACATCATATTTGTAATCTGTACTTCTGTATTTTTGTTGTTTGTTTAGTTGATTTTTTTGTAAATTTATGAATCTTTTGAGGTTTAAGCTAATGTTCAGGTCCTCTGTTTCAGCATATAATTGAGTCTGGTTGATTCCACACAATCAATCCACATATAATGGTAAGACTTATAATACAAATACAATCTTACAGTTCTACACCATTCCTCTTGCAATAAATGTCAACTGGAGATATTAAAAATTGATTTAGAACCAAAGTCGTGTCTGTTGTTAAACCTCTGAGCGTCGTCCCTGTGGTTGCATTTTCAGTGGAAACACTATAAACTCCGTTTTACAAACAGTGTTTTTGTTTGAACTTGAGAAAAAAATCCTTTTTAGTGCAGATCTTTTCAAATCTGATATATTTTGTGTGTGCGCTTGTAAATGTGTTTGTGAGATAAAAAGATTACAACAAAGGAATCACACAAGTGGACAGCATACCTCTGTTTATATTACTGTCAGGGTGTCCATGTAAACATATTTATGTTCCACTGGGACTTTTTTATAGAAATCCTCATCTTTCTTCCTCTCTCACTCTTTTACAATCAAACAAACTGAAATTAGAGGGGCAGAGACAGAGAGGAACATTTACATAATGCATACAAGCGTATTTAGATTAGTCTGGTTGGGCGAAAATACAGACTCCCAGAATAATAAGTGAGAGAGCTGCTTTGAACATTTGTGCTGTTGCTTAAAATGTTTAAACAAAACTTTGATACAATGAGAAAAAAAACTGTAGTGAGAAAAAGGGAGACATAAAAGATAGATAAAGGCAGGAAAACAGAAAAGTCGACACATTACATTGTTCATCCAGGGAAATAACAATGAGAGAAGAACATATTTTTTTGTTGTAATAATACACAAAATAATGGTACACATCAGTCTTGTAGTCATAGTTCTGTGTTTTTTATTGCAGTAGGTAAAACTGAGAATAACATTTAGCCATTATTTTGAAAAATACAATCAACTTTAGCTTTCAGGCCATACTTCTTATTGTTACTATGACTGTTACTGTACTTAAATACTGGCATATTAAAAAAAAAAAAAAAAATGCAAGTAGTTTTGTGTAAGTTTTCCCCTGGGTTTGATGCTGTAGATGTACCTGGTTACAGATATCGGTAACTTTTGCAGAAACACGTGTGCGGTTGCATCCTGAGTGTTCAGGATGTTGCTGCAAGTAGAGTTTGTTGTGATTATCGATGTGGTTTTGGATCACTGCACTGTACTCACTGATGTCTGTGTTAGTATTTTGGGCCACATGGGACGATTTTCAATCCTGGTATGCAGTGAACATTATACGGTGTCTGCTTCTGTTTTTTCTGTTTGTTTGTTTTTTTGTATGACTCAATTGAGGTTTCAAGCGAGTTTAGCTGATCCTAAATGGTGAAGCCGAAGCAGAACACTGACAGAAAACAATCACTTACAACAAGAACATCCTGCACAACAAATTATGGAAATTGTGACCACATTTTTTAAAATTATTATTCAGTAAAACATATCGAGATGAGCTGAGCAATTCCATGGACTAGGAAAAAGGCCAACTGTTATGTCCAGTAGAACCTGATTCCGATGGAAATGAAAAGATGGCACATCATTTATTTCTTATCTGTGTAACTTGTCTCTGAAGAAGAGATTTGGAAACAGAACTGGAACCTCTCGAGGAGGAAACAAAGAGTTTTTACTGGGTTCTCCAATCCTGTGTCATTTACTGACTGCAGTAGAATTTAGATTTTATTTTTTCTAAACCTTGGGGAATAAAAAAGTGGGATTTTACAGATGTTTTTCTCTACATGTTGTTTAAACAGGCTGCCTATCTTTGCCATTGCCAGTCTCTCTGACTTCCTGCTTGAGTCACTGAACAGCAGCTCTTTGGAGACAAACCATTTACAAAGTGATGTAAATTTGGCTCAGCCTAGATTTAATTATGTTGGACTCTAGAAGATTACCTATAAAAACATGACAGTACCGATAACAGAAGCCCTGACAAAAACTCATTTCCTTTACAAGTAAAATATGAGGTTTTGCTATGATGGCTCTGTGTGGCTGCAAAGACAGAAAACAATTCAGAGTGACTTCTTACCTTTCGTAACATTTCAGAACAGTTTGAAAATTCAAAGCAGGAGTGTTAACGGTCATTTGCATGCTGATGTAAGGCCGCAGAAAACCCACTGAGAGAATGAGTCTGAGGGCATAACTCAGAGTGAAGAGGTAATGGAGGGGGTCCAAGGTTCTGGATATTGGACCAAAACTGTCCACATATTTCAAATAAAAGGTTCTTAGAAGGCAAATTTACATTAACTTTATGGAGGCACACAAAAAGAAACCTTTAAGGTTAAGTTTTAACCTTTAAGTTTAGCCTCATTCATAAAAGTGCAAAGACTTCCCTGCATCCAGCAGTAATAACAGCCTCTTTTGAAAGGTAACCTTGAGGCCTTAAAGGTTTGCATTGTGTCTGTGCTGTGTGTCATGATATAACAATCCTACTGCTGATCAAAAAATAAAAAGGATTTTGCAATCTAAGTTGTGCTGGATGAAGGACACAGGTATGTAGTTTCATATGTATATTTACAGTTAAAGCATTTTATATGGCCATAAGAAAGAGAGATAAGCACATGGAAAATATAACAGCAGATTACATCTCCATCAAAACTCTGAAACGTGGCAGTGCTCTCTTTACATGTAGGCATAATATGAAACTGAAATGCAGTGCAAATGCTTTCTAGGGACCAAGTAAAGCAGTGAAGTGAACTCAGAATCCAATTTGTTCCTGGCTCGTCTTTGCTACTGAATGCCATGTAATCAAAGAACACGGAAAATGATGTGTTAGGAACACTGTTCAGTGTTTTCTCAGGCACATTCAAGCAATATGCAACAAGCACAGAGTGAAACAGGCTGTGATTCACTTGGCATATATTAGAGCTTGACATTTCCCCAAATCAAATCATCTTGGCCGGATTTCGCACATCACAACTCTGGTTTCATGATTAAAAAGTCAGTGCTGTGATAAGTTATTGGTACATCATGGCACACGGTGAGACAGTCACTCCATAGCGTTCACACATATCAATGAAGGGCCCAGGAAAAGGCTCGGGTGCACTCATCCACACAGATACTGTGTGTTTAGAAAAGTCCCAGGCTGGCATCCAGGATATCACTGAATCTATAACCTGAGACTTTAAACAGAGTGAGATAATTATCTGCTCATTCCCCTCATAACACGATTACCAGTATATTTAAATGAGCCACTTTCCATGGCAAGATTAAATTGACTGCTTAAATTGAATTAAATTTGGTTCCTCGACCTTAACTGAATAGGGTCACTGCTGTGTATTTAGCATGGATATTACACATTTTTTCACTCTGAAAAACACACACACACAGACTCACACACATCATTACTTCACATTACCTAAAGCATGCATTATTATAGATGTCCGCATTGATTTGGTTGGTGCAATGGTTCCAATGAATCTCCGGTCCTTTACTGTGTCTGAGAGTGTATTTGTATGTGTGTGCGAGTAAACAGCCTGGTACAGCACATTTGGTGACTAATGAGGCGCGCACACAATGCAGCGCTATCACACTTCGACTTGTCAAGATTCATTATTTGGGTGTCATCATAAAAAAAAAAGGGAGGGAAATGGAAACACTTATACGGATACTGTGAGCTCAGTAAACTGACTCCATGAGATAAACTGAAAAGGTAGAAATTAATCTTGATGCTCCTCAATTTGGTGCTTTGTGATTAAATCAATAGTGTTGCATAACACGTACTTCCCAGTCACAGTAAACTAGTACTGATAGTGGCATTTTGATATAACGTGGCCACAAAAGGTGTGTTAAGGTGGAGATAATGTGCTGGTCTGAATCCATTTTCCTATTTGTCACCTGAACCCTCCCTCTGTTTCTCTCCTTCCCATCTCCCCAGTGCTCTATTTTGTTACACTATGTACCAAAGTGCAACTTCATGTAATTATGTTGTACATTTGTGCTCAAACAAACAAAAGCTCTCTATCTCTGTTTCGAAAATGGATGCCTTTCTCTCCAGTTAAAAAAAAACCTAATGCAACTTGTTGTGTGGGCGACAGCTGACAGCATTAGTCGTGTTTGTGTGTGTGTGTGTGTTTTTTGTGCGTTATGTGCTGCTGGAGGTGGGATCCTGCACGGCAGCCATCGGCGTAGAGTGTTAACCTCTCCAGAGACGCTGCAGGTCTCTAAGTGCTTTGCTTAGCTACCGCTGCTAGGCAATCAAGAGTCCCCCCAGTCGCACAGGACAGCCTGCACCTCTGGGCTCACTGCATTATCACAGCACAGGGCTGTTAGGACACTCGCATTGTCTGATAGACACCTGCTCATCCCGAAGACCAACAACACACTCAAGACAGCCTTTTTAAAATGCCAGGAGGTGTTATCAGTTCACAGTCACACAAGCTGGAAAAAGCCGATGCTTATGTCTGCAGCTGGGGAGAGATGAAACCGAGAAATCCTGACTGAATCTGTGTCGCAGTAAAATGCTGCTCAGTTTTGCTTTAATGCTCTGCCTTCGCAACAAGTACGTTGTAATCAGTTTCATTTTTGGGAGTAATAAGAGTAAAACCTGCGATTATGGCAAACAGTAAGGTGTTATTCCAAAAACCATATGTACATTCATCCTATTAATGAGCAATTACAATGCATTAATTATTTACTGTATGTTCATAACCAACATTCAGGGCCGATGCAGGAAGCATTACCACATTTTTATAGCACAGCTGTTCAGGAAATTAAGACTGAGCCTGTCATAAACAGGTACACACACACACACACACACACACACACACACACACACACCAACCTGTTATTTTAAACCTGTTTTAATTTATTAAAAGTAAATAAAGAATATTGTACTGTTTACAAAGCTGGAACAAAGAAACAGCAGAACAGGGATAATGTACCTAAGTCATCATAATCATGGTAAATTGGTACAGAGTGTGTGAAATGTAAAAGAATACAGAGAGAAATGGAAAGACTAAAGGGGGAAACAGCAGTGACTTTAGGCCATTTCCAAGGAGACGATGCTTGAAGCTAATGTCACTCTGATCTAATCTCCATCTCCTCCAAATGAAGTTGTAATTTTCCTCCTAAGTTGATCATCCCGACTAAGTGGCCCCTTATTAACCAAGGAAACAACATACAACTGTTTTCCAGTGCACGGGCCAACAAGAGGTAGGTGCACTGGGCATTCAGGGCCTCTACAACAGATGGTACGTAAACATGGGAAATGAGTAGATCTGTTCATAGCGCACCTGGCTCCCCGGATCCCCTGGCATAACTGTTCACCAGGATAGGACTAATACACTGACAAACTTTAAAACAGCTTTAACACGGTATTTGAGTTTAAAGTCTCTGTCTGTCTGTCCTTCCTCCACACTATCCACCTTTCTTCCAAACACTAAAAGTCGCTGTATGTCTTTAATATATTTAATGCTCTGCAACAATCAAAGCACCACCATGGATTGTTTTGCCATATGAAACCAATTTCTACATTCGATTTTCAGCATACTTGTGTTCACATAAGTGGTGTGTCAGTAAATTACAGGATACCAAAGCCAAAGGAAGTTTACATATGAATGTAGAATGATGTGTTTGAGGAGTTCAAGTTGAGGCCATTTTGCCTGCAACAGGATAAGCACCGAAACAAGAGCCAAGGAAAACACAGACACAGCAGGTTCATGCAGGGACAGAAAAACAAGTCTGTAGCTTTTTTTTAACAGTAATATCTTTACTAAAATGTTCAATTTATTTCCAACGATGAAGAAACATATTCCCCACCCAGCAAGTTACACAGATAGATTATTGTCTAATATTAAGATAAATGATCGCCTTTTTCATTTTAAAAAGCTAGAAGCATCAATTAACTGATGATGAATTAATGTGAGAGCTTCTTAAAATCTCCTGATGGAGAATAAAATAAGGGAGGGGGGGTGAAGTGCTCCTCTGTGTTGTGTTATTATGTAATGACACAGTCGGCAGTGAGAAACCTCTCTGCCACACTCTCAGCTCCAGTTAAAGGCAGCGCTGTACAAGACGCAGGGTTTTTAAGGTGAAACAGACGAAGCGTTGGGTTATTCTCTTCACCTCTCAGTTGTCTAAAGTTGCCTAATGCTGCAACTGGCTCACAGAGGTAAATATTTAGTCACTGAGGCAAAAACACTTCAAATCTCTGCCTTTTTGAGGATGAAAAATTGAAAGTTACATGATAGTGTTGGCTTTTATAGTTCTGTCCTCATCACATTATTAACAAACAACTGAAAAATGGATATTGACCTTGGTTCACCAATTCTAAATCACTGGAAAAGGGTATCAAGATTCTTACGTGAATTGATTTTTATATGCCCCTATTCTGTTTACATTGAATATTTTATATTTTCTAAAAGTAAATTTATGAACAGTTCTTCAATCCAATTAATGAACTATGGTTTATTGACTGCGAAATAACTCTTTTTTGCAAAGAGTTAAGTTAGATCCAAGGCCATATCTATCCTAGGTATAATGATGTTAATCTTAACTGGGCTCAGATGCTGCCCAACATGAAAAACTGGAGTCAAGTGTCATGTGTTTCCCTTATTTATTCCTAAGAGCTTGTTTAATCTCCTCTAAAAGTGTTTGGTTTTAACACATTCCCAGACACAGTGAAAAGTTTCCTCTCTCCTGTCCAGACAAATACAAAGACTCTCTCATCAGTCAATTTTATTGCAGCACTTTGAGCTAAGTGTTTACACTTTCCACATGCTGCTTCTTGATATTGGTTTAAAAAAGTCCAGCCTTTAGTTTTGAGATGATACCCTTTCCAAAATGAAACTTTGTGTATCTGTTTCCAAAGTAGATGGCAGGTTGATCAACAAAGACTTTGTAGATGTTTTTTTTTGTGTATATGTAGTTTACACCTTCCATCAGGTCAAAATGTATACAAATATGTGTTTTTGTAAAGCTGGAAGTTATTTCTATCTGTGTTTTGTAACAGAAAACCCTGTCTAATGTTGTAATGTGTTGAAATGTTTAGTCTCTTTGCTTGTTTTTCTACTGAATTCAGAGTCATTACTGCTCTTGCAGTTCATTTTAATGCATCTTGCTTTGTTGGTAATGTGACTCAGCATTAAGATGTTACTTCCAGTCTCAGCTCTGGAACTTAAACCATTTACCGACACCATGAAAAATATATTTAAGTAGTAAAACTAATACCACAAATGTGCCAAGACCACTGTTTGACTAAGAAAACCTTTGTTGTGGTCAGGCCATATTTGTCTCACTGTCTGGCTAAATTTCAGATAATAAAAAACTTTCAGAGGCATTAAAGAAATTAAATGGAACAAAAAAAGTCCAAGGGCTACAAAAAGATAATAATAATTATTATCAATAATACATGGCTACACTAAGTTGGTTACCATACCTGTAAAAACTTTGCTGGTCCCAAGATTGGCTGATGAAATGGAATAATAGAATAATAGACAAGTAAAGGTTTGGGCACTTTCACCTGTCATTTCACTCAGCTCCATTGTGCTATGTACAGAAACTGATGTTTGATCTCAGTGTTCTTGACTAGATTACATTAACTTGAACACATAAAAATGTTTCTGTATTAAATGATTTTATAACACCTGTCTTAACTCTGCTGTTACAGAAAGAAGCTGTCAAACAGCCATCTTTACAAATGGATTTTCGACCTGCTCCAGCAGCTGAACACTAACAGCAGTGACATCTTTGAATTGATCCAGTTGTACTATGGCATACAGCTAACTTGTGAGACACAAGAGAGGAAGAGCTGGAGATATGGACGCTTAGCAACCAGAGCCAAGAGGAGAGAGGTGCGAGAGAGACAAACATCAAGACGTAAAAAGACAGGCTGAGGAGAGCAAGAGGCCAAACAAAGAACGTAATTACACAGAATTTGGTAAAAATTCTGTCTCGGTCTCAGTTGTCTCGGTCTTTGTACTGAAGTCTTTGATCTGTAAAGTCACTCCAATAATCGATCACTGCTTCTACCTGGTTACTTTCATCTCTGTCTGAAGTTTAGCACAAGGCACACTGATGTTAAGTGTCTGTAACTTCAAAACTGAAAGTACTTTTGCCTCCACACTGTATCCAGCTGAATTACTCTAAGACATTCATTTACTGTGAACTTGTGGCATTGGTGCATTAAACTTGAATTCATTTAACCCTCAGTGCTTAAAATTAGCAGGGGGCAAAGGCAAGGGTGCCCAAAGAAAACTCACAAATGCAGAGAAGAGAAAAAAAGAAGGGAAAAAAAACTTGCTGCCAAGATTTTAAGCTAAAATTCAAATCACCAGTTCAGGTCGAGATCCTGGTCCCCCACAGACACTTCAGTTTCATTCATATTCATTTCATTTCTTTTGCTGTCTCTAAAACACTTACACAGACTGTGCTGTTGCTCACATTGAGTGCACAGGTAACTGTATGTTCCTATGAACCACTGGTACAATACCTGGCAGCAGAGGCGAGGAAACCCTGCACCTGAAGTGAAGTTGGGTGCAGCAATAAACAAGTAGCTCATTAAAAAAAGCACCAACTGTTACTGAGAAACCAAAAGCCTGTGCTGTTGGGTCAATGCCACCGCCGACAAATACAGCTTCTGCAATTAAAACATGGGAAACAGGCTGGCAAGGTGTTAACGGAGTGGAGACCTCAACTAACTTTGAGTTGGTACACAAATTCAAACCTACATTATTCAAGTCCAATAGATATTGTCATGATCTCATGATCATTATCTAACAACACTGCCTTGTGGTTTACACAGCAGGCTCTTTCTAAATATAATTTTGTTGTTGAAAGCGAACAAGCCTGCATTGTTCAGTTTTTTTAATTGCTTATTATCTTGGCTTGAAAATGTAGCAACCAATCAAACTTTACTTATTATATATTTTTCAGAAATGTATATATATGTATGAATAAATATAGCAATAAGATAAACTGCTGCTAACCAGGTGCTAACAGCTAGTGAGAAGCTCTCCTTCTGCCATTTTCTATAACATTTCAATATATGTCAACATGCCTGCCCTTTGCCTGAGCAGAGCAACATATTCAGCCACTGACTGGAATTTTTTTTTAAATTAGTTAAAAAAGCCAAAGAGCATTTATCATTATTCTTACATTCACTGGGTGCAATATACGCGACATTAATAAACTTGCATGCAACACTGTAAACGAGCACAGTAAGGAAAGTGCAGTGAGGAAAAGTTATGGTAGCTGTCACAAGCCTGCTCTGCACTGACAAATGTACTTGCTGACAGATTTTGTTTTAGAGTGATTCACTGAGCTCAGCTGGAGAATATTCCCTAAAACAGATTAGCTCTACATTAGACTCATTTTCAGCCTTTAAATGAAACAATGCTTTTTTGCAAGTAGTCATTGAGTAAACTTAATAGAGCGTTCCGATTAATTTACTTAGTTTTAAAACTGTAGTGTTTTCCCCTTTTCTTTTTGTGATACAGGCCATATGTGTAGTACACAAGTATTATTGGTGGGTAACATGCTTTCCTTTGTTTTTTTATCCGTTTGTTGTGGCATGTATGGGATCATTCATAGATTCCTTGTGATGTATGAGTATGTGATGTGTTCATCAGTTGTGTGGTTTGGTTACAGCACATTATTATCAATGGATTCTGCAACTACAGCTTGCTGTAAAAATGGAGGTTTGGCAGAGTATAAATTTAATAATGTTTGAACATACTGTACTCAGAGACAGAGAGAGAGAGGGGGAGCTCTTGTGGATGAGAGGGAGCATGCCAATGAACAGAAGTGTGGACAGAATACAAAAACCTTCTGAGAGCAGTGTTTCTCAAAAACTCCAGTTTATCAGCGATATGCATTAACACTGCAGGATGGATTATCTAACAGACTAACAGTGACAAAGAGGGATCTAGAAATGGTGCAGATCCTTTTACTGTCAGTCAGTGAACCAGTTCAAGCCTTACAGGGAAAACCCAACTGGAGCAGTGGCCCATTCTGTGTCAGAACCTCTACATGCTCACTGTGTATGTGCATGTTTCCCATTGCATTTTACCTGGAGTGCATGACTGATTAAGCTGGTGAGCAATCAGAGTCGGACAATTGAGCACAAGAGCGAGAGGGGAGATCCATCATCGTGAAGGCTCATGCCTAAGCTTGGCACTAGATAAATGGGCTCAGATGAAGCCTGTGTGTGCACATCGTGTGTGTGTGTGCTATGTGCTCATGCATGCATGTGCTTTCTGTGTGTGGATGCATGTGTAGGTCATGGCAACGCAGTGTCCCTGCGGTAAACACATGCAACACACACTCTTTGTTGAAGTTGCTCTCCAAATCAAAGAAAAGGCTATTCTTTTTTTTTAACTTCTTTGTTTTTGCAAGAGGAAGAAAGAAAAGAACAAGGAACAGGAGCGAGGAGGCAAAGGGGACAAGAGGAGGTGGCATAGTGTTTCCTCTCCGCGTGCATTATGGATGAGGCGTGTCGTCGGTGTTCGATCTGTGGCTCTCTGATGGCTCGAAGATGGCCCGCTGGGGTTACCTAAGACTCTGTGTTTGTGTCTTTGTGAGCCTGAGCGTGTGTGACTATGATAAAGAGAGAGGAGTCACCAGGGTCACACCTGCCTTCAAGATAAACACATAGATAAACAACCTTCCGGGGCCCAATCTTTTATTAATTTACTACTTTTAATTGAGTACAAATCAATAAGGGTTTTACTGACCAAAGAAAGCTTTGGGTCATCATGGAGAATGGCAGTGAATGCAAGATGATGTCATTTAAGCAAATAAAGACATGATCTAAAGTTACAATTCCAAATCCCATCAGTTAGAATACATCATATCTCTACTCACAAGCACTAGACTGATGGTAGAAACCACAAACAGTGTCGACAAAAACACGATGCTTCCAGTGGAGGATGAGTGTTAAACACTTTTTTTTAACCCTGTCATATGAGTGGCCCTTGGTTACTGTGACAACATAATGTGGGCCCCTCAACAAACACCATGGCAACATGACAAACACAACTCTCCATTCATAGAGAAGGATGCATCTTGTGTGTAGGTGCAATGAATGTGTTTGTGTGTGGGTGTGTGTGTGTGTATACTATACATCTATGTATCATCAGCTGAGCTTAATCACATTGGCAGAGAAGATAAAAGCCTTTACTTCTCTTCAATCCTCTCAGCACTCATTACTTCCTGCCATACCGACGCAGAGGACACAGTGCTGTAGGGTATTTTGTGGGATCCTGTAGGCAATTTATGAGATTAGAAGGTGCTGGGAGAATGCAAGCCTCCATTAAAACCAAATGATTCTCTTAAATACCATAACAGACACTTATCGCTTTACTTGTCTTGTCGCTATGCGCATAAGAGGGTCTGAAATCAACCTTTTATCTTCTTTGGTTTCATAGTTAGAGCTAAAGGCCACAGTAAATACTTGTTTCTAATTCCAGATGTCGATTAAACCAAGAGAGCAGAAAATTTAAATTAGACTGCAGGTAGACATAAAACCAGCAACAGGGCTTCTCATTCCTTTGCCGGAGCTCTCAGAAACAACATGGGACAAACCTAACCATGGCTTTAAAGTGTACAGCATTGTACTAGTGTGATAAAACAATCAGAAAGTGTCCTTTTGCTATCAACCAATAGACTTGGTTGAAATGTCACATCGCACTTTATGTCATCCATTGAGCTGTCAAACTCCTCCCTGTGTTATTGCTGTCCACTACAAGGCTCACTTTTCCTTGTCGAAGGACTGTCTGTCAACAACATTTAATGAAAATACACATTTCTTTCTACATAATTTACCCAACAAGCAGTCACCACATTCATGCATTCAGATGAGTAGAATCTCAAATGGATGCTGCCCAGTGTGATCACTGGAGCAACTGTGATTTCTAATCCCACTCAAATCCAGTTAAACATATCTCTGGGCAAACAAAGCCGGAGCTCAAAGCTGGCGACAGGAGAGATGCTGTTAACTTGTCCACAGTGGAAGTAAATCAAACTCATGTCTTTGTTTTGGGAAGCTGCAAGAAAGAGTGTCCACAGAAAGCTTATGACAAGTGATCGTTGCCTTTGAGATGCTCTATCATTCCAGTTTACACTGTAAGACTGCATCAATGAAAATTGATGAACACACTAAATTTGCTCAGTTGACCCGACCTCGGGCCAGAGGACATCTTTGTGAAGTGTGTGTGTGTATTGTTATGGGATAAGTATTGATTTGCTCGTGCTGGACTCATCTACCCTAACTGACCAACTGTTACCTGGTTTTCAAGGTTCAAGATTCAAGGTTATTTGGTGTCCAAGGTTTTAATAAGAAAATAAAGCTGTAGTGGTTGGTTATGCTACTACTAAACCATAAAATTAAGTGATTGTAATTAAAAAAATAAGTTAATGAAAATTAAAAATACTGTCTACATTTGAGTACCAAGAATAACTTGAGAAAACTCTCAGCTTTAGGATAAAAGCTGTCCTTCACATCTCTTGCCTGAAGGCAGCAGGGTGAATAGGCTGTGTCTGGGGTGGTTCTTGTCAATTTGTCAATTTTATGGATATTTAATCAGTTTTATCTACGCTCTGAGAAAGACCATTACATTACCTTATTACACGAATCACTTCCCTCATAAAACTCCAAACTACAGCGGGATAATTTTTTTGTCTGGAATGTGAGGACACATTTAGAGGTCCTCTTGTGATTTTGTGAAACATTGTGGTTATTTCAAAATCAGAACCATGAGCACAAACTTTTGAATAAAGCATATCCACTCTGCCTTCATCATTTAGAAATCCTGAATCAATGAATCACAGGCCGTGTGCCCACCAGTGCTGCTTGCATTAGGCTGGCTGTTGAAAAAACAGTGTGCAAGATGGCTAACAGCTGATGTAAAGGAGGCATCAAGGAGATTCAGCCATCAGTGTTCGAACCAAAGTGAAAACCTGATCCAGTTGAGAGTCTTTGCAACATCAGACTACAAGTGTAGTTGATCTTTTTACAGTGCATGGTATGTATTACCAGCTAAGCTTTTGATTGACACAGAATTAGTGGTTGTGCTCATGCAAACTTTCACTTTTGTATCTGCAGACCTGTGCTATAGGTTACAGATTCTTTAACTGTAATTGGCTGTTTGAATTAGTAGCATAACAGATCCAGTTTGCCTCAGGAACGTTTGCATCTCCAATTTCCTTGAGTATATAAATATACAAACACCTCTCTGGTAACTAACTCTGCATAGACACAAGTGAGTACAGTCAAGGTCTCAAATGATGGGGACACAGACATAAGGAAAACACATATATGAGCAGAGGGGACCATAATCTACAGCACTGTATTGGCCAGCAGCAGCTTTACAGCCACCAGCCGGCAGAAGACTGTTTCTATATGCAGGGTCGTAGCTTTTTACAAGGTACTTTTGTGAAGCAGATGCGGGTGTGTGTCCATTATCCAGTATAAACAGTGGAAAGTGAAATGTGCAGAGGGGAGGGTTGAATCAGCAAAGTATACTCCTCAGAAGTATCAGGAGACGGCTGGCGCCATATCTCTCTTCTCTGTCCCTCTTTCAACTTGTTTTCTCTCACCACCAACAACGCTTTCAGATTACGTGAGAAACACACTCTCTGACAGTCGCCATTTCTCTCATTTCTCTATCTCACCCTTTGTTTCTCCCACCTCTCTCCCATTGGTTTTTCCTCACTTTTCAGAGGTGTGCTGTTTTCCTGCCTCTTCCGTCATTTTGCCCTCTTTTTTCCTGTCAGTTTCTCTTTCTCCCTCTCCGTTGCTCTCTTGTCCGTCCACAGGTGGAAAATGTCCAGCTGATGCTTTGGCCATAATCCAGGGAGTTGCTGACTTTATTACCATGGCAGCTCTTTATCACCATGGAAGCGCTCTATGGTTGCCATGACCAGCGTCTTGTTACTTGGTCGTGGTCCAGTTGGCATATGTGTACACATAAACACACTGCTGCCACTGATGGGCTTCCCCCATTTACTTTCCTCTGAAGTGCATCTTACTGTGAGGGTCAATTCAGGTGACACATACTAGAAAAGCTGCCACTGTAAATGTCACAAGCTGCTGTTATATTTGAACTATATATGACATTTCTATGGCTGTTCAGACACTCAATTACTTCTTTGAGGGTATTCAGTCATAATCTAAGCACATTTAGAGATTAGTCTTCTGTTAATACAATCTGGAAGCAGACCAACTGCACCATACTGCATTTTCTGCACTTCTTTGCTCATCACAACAAGAATTCTGGCACCAAAAAAGTTGCAAGAGATACAGAATACAACATGGACTTGTTCGTAAACAGTAGTCAGGTCACTCACACATAACAGCTCACACATAAACAAGAACTGGAGGATGCCAAATGTTGCATACAGACTGCACCAGCAGATACTTGAGCCAAGTGACAAACAAGAACATTTTATGATTTAAAAAAAATGACCAAACACCTTTAAATTTCACATTCCCACTCAAATACATAAACACAAGGACCTTCTGTAGTCTCTTCTAACCATTTACTCTCTTGAAGTCTTCATATTTTTTAAAGTTCCTTCTCCAAATACAAATCTCACACTGACCTCTTTTCTGATATAGTCCATCTCACATTTCTATTTCTATTCTACATCACTGTAAGCTCCAAATTTTATGTAAAACAACCCACACGCTTTCCTTCCCAAACACTTACAGACACTGTGCGAGTCAAGAAGCCAAAAGCAGGTGCACACATCCTCTCCTACATCCATACCAACAAACCTCAAATCACTCACACAAGCGTTTTTTGTCTCCTACCATCTTTGCGATAAAGGTTGATCTCCACTTTCCTCTCCTCCGACCCGAGCAGGGCCTGAGCCATCTGGGCGATTGCGAGTCGCTTGGTGTCTGGTCCGTACAGGAAGTTACACGTGCACGGCTTCTGCATGATCTCAGCACGTGAGTAACCACACATGTGGCAGAAGCCATCGTTGCAGAAGATGATGGCGCAGTTCTCCACTCTTGCATTGGCTATGACGAACTTACGACCTGTAGATGGAATAATCAGAGTTTACTTTTCCTCACAAACAAGAGAACAAACATGGAATCAGTGTTGACAGAGAAACAACTGAAAAATAAATGCAAGGTCTCATAATTTTAAATACAGTATAATAAGTCTTTTAGGAGAAGTATGTCATTATTGTTCACCCTAATTTAAAATTGGATGCAATGTGACTGTAATTCAGTGTAAATCCTTGTTTCTCTCAGCAAAACACTACAGGTGAAATCAATAATACCACCTTTTTAATAAGCCTGGCCAGTGCCAGGGTCAGCTAACTGTGTAACTTACTGAGGTGTCTCAATAGAATAGACTTATCCTTAGTTAAAATAAAAAGTAGCACACCAGTGCTTCTCTTAGAAAATCCAAAATGTCTACAGTGATCTTTTTTAAGGAAAAACACTATGTTATAATTGGACTATTTGTTGTTGTTGCTCTAAAATTAACCCACTCATTAAGGGCCTATATAGACATTTTTAAAAGTGGTTCTATGGGTATACCCTTAGTCTGACAGGCCCAAGTTAGCAAGTAATGCTAACTACATCACCCATATGAGACCATGAAAACAATCTGTGCATTTAGCTAATTTAGCAGTTGTGCTGTCTTACAAAGGCTTATCTTAAGATGAAGTAAACCTTTACAAAAAAAATGTGTATGAAATCACACTCATAAAACTTATCTCCTTTTCATCCTCATGCTAAACAATATCAAATACATATGTCTCATTCATGAGGACTTATTTTCACACTTTCTAGCCATTTTCAAGCTATTTTGGCCTCCTAATGCCATTTTAACTTTGAAATAAAAGCTACCCTTTCAAGATAGAATTAAAGGCTTAGAAGGAGTATGGAAACAACAACGACAAAAAAACACTAATAATAAAAATTCAGTAGAGTACAACAGGCTAAAACTGTAGGTCATTCACAACTGTACAAACTGGTTTTGATGTTGATCATCTATTATGTCTAGAGTTGTTTGGTTTCATGGCTAGACATGAATGTCTTCCCTCCTTCAGTTCACCTTGAAGCCCAGCGTGTGTGACCTCAGGTTTTCATACACATTAACTATTGTGGTCAAAAGTGTAATCTGCAGCCGCAACCTTGGTTTAGTCGCTCTCTCTCCCACAAGCTCTTATGTGTGTCTCTAAACCACTTACTGTAGAAGGAGCCATTTAGCTCCATGGTCTCTGCTCAATGTCAGTGCATGGATGATCTGAATGATGCTCTTAGAAATGTTGTGACTGAACAAACACACACACAGCAACACACTCGCAAATACTTCCTTACCAAGCACATTGACTCTTTAGGTGCAATACTGAGTCAACAAACCGTAAGTCTCTGGTTTGTGTGACGTGAGTCCTTTGTGTTTCTTGTAATAACACAGAAAAATGTAACTGTGTGCATGAGCATAAGGCCTGTGATTGTGTGTGAGTGTCTCTGTGCTGCATTAGAGTGGTAGTCTGACAGACTGATAGATGGCCTCAACTAAACAGCTTTAAGCTTCCAAAGAGCCCAAATGTTCCCTGTTACTTTCACCCCCAATAAAGGGCCCATTGTGAGGAACATTGCACTAATAAAGAGTCTCATAGATGGGAAGAGAGAAGGACTGTCTGTTGACAGAAAGGGGTGGGTGAAGTGAGAAGCAGCAGGAGGCTGGTTGAGGATAAATAAATGGATCCAAATGGCTGCACAGTAGGGCTGGGCGATATGGCCTAAAAAAAAAAAAAATCTCAGATTTTTCCACAAAAAATTCAGATTCACGATTAAAATCGATTTTTTTTTTTCGCCCCCTACCTTAAATCAATTTGCAGATGACAAAGAAGTTGTTCAAAACAAGTTTCAGTTTTATTTTGTTTAAATTTTCCCTTCTGGGGTTAAAGTCACATAAACACAGGGGGCAGTCCCGCACTCTCTGAACTACGGGAGCCCAGCAGGCAGGCGTTGATGGCGGATGTTGATGAGAAATCAATTTTCAAATTTTACAAATGAACATTAAATACAAATTCGAATTACAGTGAACCCTCACTATAACACGGTTCACCTTTCGCGGCTTTGCAGATTTTTTTTGTGCAATTTTGCATGCTATTTTTTACAGTGTATGAGCACGCATTGTGTTTTGCGTCCTGAGGTTTGAAATTTGAGTGTTTAAACATGAGAGAAATGTGAGAAGATGTTATTGCCTGTCTGAGAAAAGTGTATAAAGAGTGTGGTGAGGGGTTTTACAGCCTTAAAACATATATAATAATTGTAAAAAATAAAGCCGACTACTTTGCAGATTTTGCCTATCGCAGGTTCTTTTTGGAACATAACCCCCACGCTAAACGAGGGTTCACTGTAACCGATAAAACCGATTTATTGCCAAGCCCTACTGCACAGAAAGACTGTGGTAAGGAAGGAAGAATGACAGAAAAACAGGAGATAAATCAAGGAAGGGGTGGATAAAGCATGGAAATAAGTTAAACAGAAGCGAGATAATAAATGGGGGGAGATTCAGAAAAAAAGATAAGGCAAATGAGGATATAGGAGGAGGGATCTGTCCAGGGATTGAGGGCACAGGAAGAATCTAACTAGATTTCTCACCAATTAGCCTGCATCAAGTAAATAGAGAGGACTGGAGACAGCCATAAAACACAGTCCCCTTTTTCCCCAGACTCTCAAAATATTTTACTCTGTGACAGTGAATTAAGGTCAATAAAATTATAAAAACAACTTTTTTGCTAGGCAGGCAAGCAGGTACTTCCTCACAAGGTTTGTAGTTTATCTCTAATTTTCTCTGTGTACTTCCTGCCGAAGAAGGACACCATTCCATTTAAGTTCTCAATGTGTTCCCAAAAAATGGAGAAAAAATGCAAGCAAGCTGCTAGTTATCCTCTAAAGTAAATAGATGTGTAATGCTTTGTACCGGGGGTGGCCAACCAGTCTGAGAACAAGAGCCCCATTTTTTACTGTGTTACTGCAAAGAGCCACATCACACGCATGGACACACACAAACTACCCCAACCCCTTCCTCTCGCTCTCTGGACTCTCTCACACAGACCTCTGCTGAGTCAGATTTACTGTAAATGTCACACATCAACATGAAAGTGACAAAAATTGACTTCTACAGTACGAAGACCACGGGGCAGTTATTTTCAACAATGAATATTGTGTGCACTGTCTCTGAAACAAACTCTCAGATCAACCGAGTCTACAAACAAAAAATATATGTGTCCACAACCGGACACTAGTATGCTAGCATTCTATGAAAATTTCCCTTTTTATACTAATAAAATGGTAATGAAATGTTTACAGTCAAAGCACTACTGTAAAAGTAAAGTCTAACTTCTCACCCTTCCAGCAATATAATTTTTTACTTATGTACTTTGGCCCTGTGTTCATCAGAGTTGACTGAAAGGTGCTAGCAGCGCTGTTTTGGCCATGTGCTACTATGGTCCATAACCGGAAAAAACTTCTGTCCTTCAAAATAAAATACTGCGCACTCATCAGAATACCAAGGGGCAAACTCCCCACTTCCGCATTGAAGCCAACCAGGAAGTACAAAAACTTGCAATTCCTCGACTGACCGCTTGGAGGCTGCCTCCATAAGGGAGCACATTCCCATTGAAGCCCATTTTAAAATTGCCAACTATAGAGCAGAAATAAACATATTTACAGCCTGGTTCAAAAAACGTTTTTTTTTGTCTACAGCTTCTCTATCATCTAATAAAAAATTTTTTCTAACTCATTTGTTTATTTTATATTTAAGCTTAAAATTTGGCTATTCAGCTGTTGATGTTGTGTTCTGGGTTTTGTTTGATTGTTTTGGTAGTGTGTGTGTGTTGGTCTCTTCTCCCTCTGTGTGTTTTTTCTTTTTTTTGTTACTGCAGCAGAGGCACGGTAGGAGGCGGAGCCCGGTGGCATTGAGCACACACACCTGATGGCAATTCGGCCATCAGCTCG
>JAQNCA010000016.1:2804549-2828471 GCA_029783725.1 Acanthurus tractus
CATGCTCTATATGTAAAGTGTCTTGAGACAACCTTGTTGTGAATTGATGCTATATAAATAAAATTGAATTGAATTGAATATATAAGTGGAAGTGGAGTGTGAGAATCTGGTAGTAAAAAAACAAAAACAAGATAAACAAGAAGAGGATATGGTGTAAAACGCAGCTATCTCTTGGTTTGTGCTGTCTCATTCAGGCTACTACAAGCCATGAGGTAAATCTGGCATTATTCTACCAGGTGGGGGGGGGGCAGGCACTGTAATATAGCACCGCAGGCATTCAGCGAAGAAAATGCAAGAGATGATAATATTTGGAACCAGCAGGCATGTGTTCAAATTAAACAAGGGTAATGGTGGACAGCTGTTCACAGCAACTACAGCATATCTCCATTTTGTTTGGAGTACACCCAAGTGTTTTCTAATGTCATTTGGTGCTCAGTGATATTAGCATCCATTGATTTGTTTTTGACCTCTGTCAGTAACCTGCAGGTGTTTATACTGCTTTATAAACCTCTGACTGTCATATGTAATAGTATGGTAGATGTTAATGAAACAAACAGCGTGTGTGAATGTGTAAAACTCTATCATTGAAGTGTATGTAGGGTTTTAATGTTATATAAGTCAGTCTGTGAAACAAGAAAAGCATGTTGTATTAAGTTTATAAATGCATACAGACAAAAAAACAATCAAAAAAATTTTAAGCCAATACTGTATAATGATCATTTCATAAATTATATTTCATCCTGCTTCTTTTTCCTGTAACTATGTATGATGCCGGCCATGTATATTAAATTTCAGTGGTTTTTATCTTGAAATGTATGTTTCTCCTGATCTGTGTTTCTTTCATTGTGTCATTTCTCCCAATGACCACTCTATGACCTATTTTACAACACTCTATGTTTTCACAGTCTTTGTCTGCCAATCAAGACAAACTGGGCAGAACCAGTCGCTGACTGTCCACTTAGCCCAACCATATAAACATTTATTTCATCAGGCCATATTACTCCGTAAATATTAAACAGTTTGTGTGTTCTTAGCAGTGGGATCACATAACCCTCTTAGTTTCTAATAAATATGCTTTGAATCAAGGAAACTGGTGTTACCATGTTCAGATTGTACTTTATTTATGCAGTAAAATCACAAAAAATGGAAAAAAACTAACATACTATTTTCAAAAGTATTTGAATATGAAATGTTATCATTTAGGAAAAACTTACAGTTACAGTTTCACAGTTACAGTTACAGTTGAAAAACTGTTGGATCATAACACCGTCTACACCCTCACCTCCTCCTCATACACTGCAGCTGGATGTTGTCAGTGAACATGTTTTGTCAGGTGCAAATATTAAGTAGTGAGGTATTGTTTGGATGAATTTTCAGATGCAGTGGATCCCTCTTTTTGTAACAACATATCTGGTATGAGGAAAAAAAAACAGCAAAGTGCAGCATCTCAGAAGGCTTCTCTTTAACTGCTGCTAGTTTATTTAATGATCTGATTTCCAGTTTCCTTCAAGAATCTGAATTAATGCATGATTATATCCACTGTGATGAAATATTAAATATAATCAGACTTTCAATAGCTGGATTTGCTTTTGAACTGGGTTAGTGGGGTTGCACCTGTCCACAAGTGACCATTTGTCTAATTACATCAGGTCCTGATCACATTATGTAATCGATGTGGGATACTCCCATTGCAACTTCACAAGATACTCCATCATTGTAGAGGACTTTTGATGGCAATATAATAAATCTGACCCCTTGCGCCACAGTGTCCGGTGCCTCCCGCCCCCAGGCAGTCTCTGACTTGAGTGACATCACTGACCACATCTTGCTTTCTCTCTGCAATTTCCTTTTAATGAGCTTTTGGAGCCAAAGAGGAGGGAGCTGATGGAGAGGCTGATTAAAGACAAGCTGCTGCTGCTCAGGAGGAAAACACCATTTTATATTCCCACTGACACACACACACACACACAAACGCTCACAAACACACAGATTCATGAGACAACCACACACCCAAATGCACACACACACACACATATAAGATCTTAGAGGCACGCACATGTTCGCTCAGACCCACCAACGCAGACTGAATAATTCACTAAGACCAGACCTTGGGGGCTTTGCAGTCTGCCAGTTTGTGTGTGTGCATGCCTTGTGTTTGCGTGTGTGAGCAAGTGTGTACGTGCCAGTGAGTGTATGTGCTTGGAATCTCCTTGAGTACGCTGCGTAGGCGGATAAGGAGGGAAGCCCATGTGTTAGAAGCACAAGTCAACACACCAGCTCTGTGCCTGCTAGCTACAGAGACAGAAAGATAAAGAGAGAGAGAGAGTGTGAGATTAAGAAGAACAAAGAGAGGGAGGGAAGAATGTCGAAAAAAAACAGGAAGGAAAGATGAAGGAGAGAAGAATGTTGAGAGATGAATTTTGAAAGAAAAAGAGAAGTTAAAGGAAAAACCTATATGTGACTGGTTGGGTTACACTGACAGGCTGAAGAGATTTTTTTTGTATCTACCCATTTCTAACTGTGCAATTGCCATGGAAACAGAAAATTTGACACATGTTAAATTCTCAAACACAGAGAGAGCTGACGCTCACATTAAATTCAGACTGAATGTAAGACCCTTTGCAGTATATGTTAGACTGTATCACAGAGCAGCCAGCAGAGTCCAAAACCATGAATACAGAATACTTTCAGATTTCTGTAGCATCACAAATGTGAAGCAGCCTACAGATACTTCATTAACAGTCACAGAGGTACACAGGGTGTATTGCAGTGTTTGTACGTGAGTGATGGTTTAAAACAAAGCCAATAGCCAAGATTCATTTGGATAACAGCATCCCATATTTAAACAGACTTTGATTTAGAGAGTATTGGATCAACAAATTAGCTTTTTTGAATATGGAACTAAATTCTATGTGTTGTGATTGTGGTTTTTCTTTACTGGGGGCAAATCAATTATAACTGGTGAAGTCCATACATACATACAAAGCCATGCTGAAACACATTTGTAACATAATTATTTGAAGGTTGTTTCCTTGTCATTATGTGTCTAGTGGAAAGATCATGAGATAAAAGCAGAGAGGATATAAGGGGATAGAGAGGCTAATTACTAACTGTTTTGCATCAAGGACATTTACAAGCTTGTGCATTGCTATTCATGCTCAAAGTCTTTGCTCTTCTACAAGTGTATTGTTCCCACCATGTGCTTGTGATGTTGAACACCACATCAGTCTTCCCTCCAACAACTTAAGATCCAAGAAGCCATCCTTAAGATCTTAGGAGATGTGAAAGTGCTGGATGGTTTTTGAACTGGTGATTTGAGCGCTCTGTTTCGATGTTCTGCCAGTCAAGGCACATAAGAGAGTCTCACTGGGATGCTTCTGCTGGTCCCTGCTGTTTAAGCAGTGTCAATCAGGGCAGGATTCTCATCATCCACTCTTTGTGTCCACTGGCCTAGAAAGGAGTGTGGAGATGTACACAGATGCAGCTGCAAGCTCAGGGAGAAGCTCGTAAATTGACCTTCAGTAAATATTAGTTTTTCAAAATACTATCCACAAGATAAAGAGCGGACTTTCATGCTCTGATCAGTTTGTATGATAATATCAGCACAGTATGACTGTATTGTTTAATGTTGTAAAGCAGTATTTTGTCAACTTAATAATGCCTCAGGCTGTATTCAGACCAAACCAGGTGTTGCATGTAAATGTGGGTAATGCATTTTAGCTTCAGTGTTGCCAAACCAAGAGTTATAATAACTTTGTAATGCTAACTTTATTTGTAGAGCTCTGAGCTAAATTCACATTACAAATTGCTTCACACCGCAAACAGACATTGTAACAAATTTCAGGTGGTCAAACAAGTAATTCGATGACTAAATACAACAGATGAAATCACCATAAATAAAAAAGCTAATAAAACAAACAAAACCATCAAAGAGACATCAGAGTTCAAACAGGGGAAATAAAAAGGGCAGTCAGTAAGAGTCAGGTGAAATCAAGAAACAGCTTCTGAGGAGACTGAAAGGGGTAACTGATCGTGCTGACCTGATTTCCTCAGGAAGCTTCTTTTGCACCTTTGAGGCTCTGACGAATGCAAATGCTTTGTCAACTCGTGTCACCTTGTAGACAGATAAAAGACTGCTGCCTGAGGATCGTAGGCTACGCACTGGTTCATATGCAACTAAAAGGTCAGATAAAAAACATGGAGAAAACCCACGAAGAGCTTAAAAGTCAACAGTAAGATCTTGTAATTAATTCTAAGCTGTACTGGGAGCAAGGAGGCTAAAACAGACATGATTTGAGCATTTTTCTTCATTTTAGTCAAAAGACCTGCAGCAGAGTTCTATACTACCTGGAGCCGATTAATAGTTTTTTGCTGAGGCGGCTAAATAGACTGTTTCCACACTTTAAGCTGCAGATTAAAGCATGTAAGATGGTCTGCAGCCTTGGGACAAAAGAGTTTCAACAGAATCAACTTTTGAAGAGAGATAACTGGATGTCATGATGCGGTGGCTGATTATGTCTGCGATCAGATCTGAGGAAGCCCTCGGGAAGAAACCTGCAGCATTGTAGCACCACAACATTGATACTCTCCCAGTTTTGACACTCCCACAACACTAATCACCATACTGCCTGATTTGGTCTGAATATAGCCGTAGTCTGGTTTTTTTTTCTCCTGGCTCCGAGCTATAGACATTTCCAGAGAAGGAGGCAAGGAATAACACAGTTCACTGAGTCACACATTTGTGAGGGGATGTTTCCAGCTCAGCAGTATTTTCTAGCAGCTATCAGACCAATAAATGTATCTTCTGAGGGAAAATAACAAGACATTACCATAAAAAAAAGCATTTATATCTTCAGGCTCCTAATAACATGTGAAACTACATTTGTCATTTGCAAGCAAAAGGCTTCACCTCAGGACATGCACACATTGCATTTATGTAAGCTTCAAACTCTCGAACAAAAAAAAGTGATCAAGCGGAGCTACATGTAAACACTAACATGTAAACCTTTTAAAATGGTGTTTAGGAGTAAAAAATGATCTCTGATCAGAATAACAAGCATGAAAAAGTGAAACACATGATCACAGAATCGATTTTAGAATCCAGAATTTACTGCAAAATTCCAAAAGGTTACTGTTTCTACCTGTCGAGATTACAACACAATCCTGAAGTTTTCCGACTAAAAGAAGTCTGCAGCATTTCTAAAATCCTCCATTTTATGAGTCATAAAACTCTGGAGTAATGAAAAAACCAAATGTCTCACAAGTCATTCATTTCAAAATTGAAAAAAACTGAAAGAAATGAAGAAATTGTGGCTGTAACCTAAAATCTTGGTATTATTATATATTTTTTGTCTTTTTCAATCTCAGCTTTATAGGCTCCACTGCCATATGGGCCGTGCTGTAATGATAGTACATTCCACAGCACAGTGGCTGTGAACCGGTCCGGCCCCCAGCTGTCAGCTCACAGGTGGGAAACACTGCTGTCTGAGTCAGGATCCTCCTGATCACCCAGTCGGTCTAACAATACCCCCGGCTCCCTCACACACTGCCAGAGAAATGATCAAATGTGTTTGCAAAAGCAGTGCAGTATTTACCCAAAATGAAAACGCTGCCACAGCACAACATGTCTTTCCAAAATGTACTTGTATTTCCGTTCCATTAGAGATGCTGGCTGGACACTCTGTTGGCAAAGTAAAAGTGGACACTGCTGGAGAACTGCTGATGTCATCAGTGTGAGAGAAATGACAGAAGGATGGGGGGGTCCTGTCATGTTTTGACAGCCCAAGCATTTATTTCAGTCCACACAGAGTTTCAGTTTGGAGCGATCTTTAAACAGTGTGTATAAATAATACATTTCCTCCAGTGTGCTTTTATTTCTTTACTGAAAAATGAAAGTGTTGACAAAAATACCTGCCTGTGTATTGTCATCTGTGTCAGCACATGGGAGATACACAGCACACATTCTGGCTATTCAGTGCAGGGATACAGAGCTGTATTGGAATGAATATAACAAACACCTCACAGTTTATCTTACTAAGAGTCAGGATTTAACTTTTAGATTATGGCAGCTCTCAAAATCCAGAGGTGCTTAGTCATGTTTCTCAGTTGTGTTGATGCTCCCTGTTATCGTAATACTATGATAAGAGTGAGGTATTACTGGATTTAAATAGTTTTTCTTAAAGCAGACATCATTTTTAAATGTCAGGTTATAATCAAATGATGAAGTTTATACATCGAAGTGTTGAACCAAATGTTTAGACTATGATGTTTACAATTGTTCTCTTTTTTTGTCTGCTGTAAGTTGTCCGCACAAAAAATGACAGAAGAAATGGAAAAAAAGTTTAGATCTGCTTATGTGGTTTAGTTTTTGGCTCACAGAGACCTTGAGGGATAACAGCTGAAAGCTGCTTGGGCCTTGATGCAAAATTAAAACAGATGACTGAAGATGCACAGAAACTCTTACTTATTTGTTTGTAATGATTTAATCAATCACCGCATAATATTTTATTTAAACTCTTTTATGTTACTTGGAAAAATGTCCCAATACTTTTTCTTTTGATGTCCTCTTTGCAAGCATTTGACTGTCGGTGGAAAGGCACACTAACTAGGTTTATTACAGTCATGCACAGAATGTCTTAAGATGATACTGATGACAATCTTTTTTATGCAATTAAGAACATCAGTCCTCCTCCTCTCAGGATGTTTCAAGGCAGCAGAAACATGTTTTGGCTACTGTTGCCTTTCTACCTTGTTCTCGACACTGATTTTTCTGCTCAGTGATGGCACAAGTTCTTGGTTGGGTGACTTCACAGGATTTCCTGCCCCAATGCTCTGTAGTTTGAGGGTTTCCAGTTCAATAGAGTTTGACAGAAATAAGGTTACAGTTCAGTTTGAAAATTGAGCTGCTGAATGTCAAAAATGTCGAGGCTGTTTTTGATCCTAGTCTATCACTGGTTAAACTAGTGGCTGACTCTTACTTGCAAAAATCATTCAGTTCCTGGTTTTGCGCCAAAAAGCAACCATCCAAAAGCATCAGTTCTCCTTCAACATTTGACAAATACATGCAGATAGTTAAACATTGTTAACTGTAATCCATACAGACACGGTTGCTGAGTGATAGACATGCTCTTTTCGGTATGCAGTGTCCCCAGAAAAAAATGTTAGTCTGTGATTCTGGTAAAGTGGTCACATTAAAAGTGCAGGTCACATGACACCCTACCTGCATTAACATAGTCAGAAACATTCAAAATGGCCTCAGTATAAAGCATCATAAGATAAAACAGGTTCTATTCATTTGAACACCGTGTTTATATCCCTAATCCACTGTTAAATGCACCTGAATTATCTCTACTGTGGGTTATTATGAGTGAAATTATTCAAAAAGAAATAGAAAACATGTTCAGGAACAAATCCCGCACAAATCAAATCTAAAGGTCAATGAATTCAAAGCTTTGGAGTCCCCTCTTCTGTGCAGTTTGGAATTCAGTCATGCAACATAGCACTTTTCAGAGTGTACACAGCCGTCCAGTTCCCCAACAGTCGTTAAGAGTGATAATCCCATAATCACCGCAATCCTTAATGGGCTGTTTCGCTCTAAAGTATCTTAGGGTACAGTGTGTACAGCGTTTTCCTCTGCCTTTAACGAGGTTATGCAGATTTATGCAAATGAGGTCTAATCCCTGGGACGATGGGGACTCCGCGGTCTTTAAGTCGGTTAGCCGGCCTTTTTCTGTGCCACTGCTCTTGGGGTGATGGAGGAGTCACAGTAAATGACAGAGGGAGTCTGAACAGGTGATAGGGAGACAAAAAGAGTCGTTGAGAGAGGTGTGATCAAGTTTTAGAAGAACTAGAAGAAGGGGGACTTGATGAATGGGAGGATGAGAGTGAAAAGGGCAGCTGCCAGGAGATAACACAGTGACAAATAGAGGTGCAGGCAAAGGTCTGAGAGAAGGACGACAGGATAAAGCTGGGAAACGCCACAACTTTGAATTTCAAAGGACAGGAGATGGTATATGGGAACAAACGTCTAAGCTTCAGAACCAAAGCATCTACTGGTCACATATTGGAAGTTATTAAATAAATTTTGATGGTTAGGATTACACTTAACACTTTTTTTTTAGTATGCTTCTCATTTCAGAACTCTATTATTTTCTTTTTGGCATCAAGGAGGATGTATACCTTCATCAGAGGAAGACTGCATGTACAGAGCAGCTGTTTTATTCCTACACTATCTACACTATATGGTTCATGATACGTTTACAGTTATTGCAAATGAACTACAGTGGTGCCTGATTAAGTTCTGGCAGCTAAAACAATCAGAAGTAGGTAAGGGAGAGATTGTGGGGGCAGCTGGATAAAAAAAGAACTTTAACACACATTACAGTAATAATTAGATTTGCTGAGTCTGTCACCTTCTCATAACAAACGTACACTGTGATTTTGCCTTGGAGAGGACTGAGAGGATCCAATTAAAAATCGCCACTCTCATTTGTCACCACACACACACACATTATCTCTGACATTCGTTTGGCCTGGAAACTGATACACCTACACACTTGACTTAACACACTTCTCACACACACACTCACTTCCACTTCCACCATCAAAACAATGAAATGCTGAATGAAAGCACTTGGCTGTCTTACTCTCACAAGAGACACAAGTCAGAGAGTTGGGGGCTGAATGTGGGAGTTTTAGGTGTCAGCAACTGTGGCTATTCCTGACAAGTTCTGTTAGCCAGCAACAAACTTGTCACCCAATAAAAGACATGTGAAACAAACAGTTTAGAATGCTCCACTACCAAACACATGACTGGCTCGCTGTACCAGTGAAAGCACTTCCTCTTGAAAATCTCCTCTTCGAACAAGCCAAAAGTTTACAAGTCCAGTCCAGACTGAAGCCTCTTCTCTGCATGTAAAAAGGCTTTGGTGAGGCCAACATTCATAAATCTCAATTGAATTTTTGTTTCATTATTATGCAAGCAATTGAGAGTGAGGGAATCAGGAGTCAGAGCAAATATGCTCTCATACATATTGGGCTGGGGAGAGGGGGTGGGGTGGGGGGGCACCCTGTAGCAAGAAAGAAATAAGCTGGTAACACTGTTATAGATTTTACTTTACAAATTGGCAACCCAATAGAAACGGGTCCCTGTGTTTGGAAAAGCCTTCTCTAAACTATTGTTTAGATCCAAATGGCTCACAGGAAATCATTTTCTACAGTCATAAAGTTTAGTGTATTCATCTTTTTTTTTATTCATCTTTGGTTTTAGTTTCAATGAAGATGCTGCCCCTTTTCCAGCATCACAGTACATCAAAGCGTGGAATAAACATCCTGATGGTCTTTAAGTCCTCGAGCTTACCTGACAAGGTGCATTGATGCACTCAGGCTTGTCTCATCTTTTTACCGAGGTAAGAAAAACCATAGCAGACAGAAGGTGTTTGATGTTTCAGTCTTTAGGGCATTTTTATAAAGGCACAGCCAATTAGAAGCTGATGATGTGGAGAGAGCTATAACTCTTACAGAGATGCCTCTAATGTGTGTGCCATGATCTGAGAAAACAGAGAGGCTGCTCATCTATCTCTCAATCGCATTCTGACGTTAAAAACACAGCTTTTCAAAAGTGTTTTTTTTGTAAGAGCTGCTTCCAGGGCATCTGCAACTTCTCTAAAGTTCTGCTTTCTCACAGGAGTGTTGGAATGCTCCCAGTTTTAAGGAACAGAGAGAACACCCAACTGCATTGACTGGTCCTCTAACTCATGATGAAATCACAGCGCAATCTAATACAACAAATAAAGTAATAAAAACTCTAAACAATGAATATTTTCCCTCCATGGCCAAAACTTTCCTCATCTGGTCTTTATCATAATGATACATTATTACATAATTTATGTACTGTACCCAATTCACATTATATGCATTCTTTGGGGGATATTTTTGGACGGTAACACTCTTAGAAATGGAATGCATAGAAAATGTCAGATGCAGCTGAACGTTGACTTGTTGCCCTTTTAAAATATCAGTTTTAAAAAACACACAACTCAGTTCCGGGCTGAGGAATATGGCAGTGGTTTGAGTTCCTTGATGGCTCCTTTGACTCGGGTGCCAATCAGAGCATCACACATACATCAACAACTCAACGATGCAGATGTGATGCTTCAGATGGTCTGAAAGAAAAACATTACAGCATGAACACTCAATTTAAACCATGCAATCATTATACTGTCTTTCTATGCGTACATGTTGTATGCTGTATGGGATTTTTTTTTTGTTTATTGTTTGTTTTTTTCAGGGGGGGGTTACCAGTCTCAACTTTGAGCTAAATAACTGAATTTACATATGCAAAACATTAATATAGTGATTCTAAAAGCCGTTTACTTTCTAAATGGACCCATTTCTTTCCATTTGAAAAGATTCACAGCTGTTGCCCTAAAAATCCTGAGTCACAGCCTTCTATGGACATGATTCCTACTGAAATATTGGCTAAACCTAGTATCGGATCACTGTGCTCCACTGTCCCGGTGGTCAGGAAAGATAGATAACCACAGGGTCACATGTTTAATTCTTTCAACAGCTACAGCACTTCTTATCAAAGTATCCTGGACTGGAAGCTGAAACTGCAGTGTGCTCTGTGCTCCAAGTCTGTCTTATTTTTATAGTTGGAATCAAAATCCAGAACTCCTTCAGAATGAAGAGTCTCAGCTTTTGGATTAAATGTTCTCTCTTAGTTCACAACAGCCAAAAGCAAAGCAATGAAGACTGAATTATTGCTTCCATTTACGTGTTTCTGAATGAATTTTTTGACTGGTTCAAATCCTAAACAGCAGCTGGGGCAATGAAGATGATCACAGAGAGCGAAACACACTGTTCCTTTCTTTAATAACTCCTGTCATGGATGTGTGCTCTCATGCTAAAAAGCAAACCCCAGGCTGTTTCATTATAAAAACTGTGGTTGTCTCAACTTCCTGCAAATATCAAAATATAACCATTTGTTTTTAAAGGCAGAATTATAAATGTCAAAAATGATCTAAACTGCGTTGTAAGTGGTCAGGAAACATGTTGAGTCTTTTGAACTGAGCAGGTTCTTGTTTTTTACTGATGAATTTATCTTTTCCAATTGATCGGTAGGTTTTTGAATTAGTAATGTTTTCATTTACTTTGTCTTCTTTTAAAGTACTTTTTTGAAAACCCTATTTGAAATTCTTGAATCCAGCTGAATGAGCTTAGTTTTAATAGTGGAGTTTGTATTTAATTGGCCTGCTCTGAACTAATGGCTATATTTAATTTAGCTGTATTGTGCTCAGCGGGTTCTGTTTTAGCTGTGGAGTCGATGCATGTAGCTGGTTGACAGCAACAAATTCACAAGTCACAAAGGCTTAAAGCTCAGTGGACTTAAACGTTGGGTCGGGACAAGCAAACCATGTTTCCACACTCCTTTTTGTCAAAACTGGGTACAATGAATGTACTATAAAAAGGGTATATTTAGAATAATCCAGCTGGTAACAGATATTAGAAGAGAGAATATTAAAAAATAACACCATGAAACTGAATAAGCGATCAGGCAAATTTGTGTCCTCCTCTCTCAAAGTTTGATGAAATGTTGATCTGTGAGCTTGCAGTGCACCTTCCTCTGGTCTGTCTGTCTTGCTAACTTCACTAAGCAGTTCCTTTAACTGTCTCACTGGCTTGTCACAATAAATTACTAGCTACGTTACATCTTCATTGTATAGTCAATGTACTCACACAGCTGTTCTGCTTTTACTCCACTCTTTTGAGACAAAAAACAGCATCCATAGCCTCAATATTTATGCTTGTGTGGCAAAACCTAACTGCAGGATGTTGTGGGCAAACGCATTTCACTCACTCTTATATCCTCATTCTGTTCTGTGTAGGTCAACTTATTTTAGGATTAACAGGTGGAGGGAACATTTTAAAAGGACCGGGAATTGTTGTGGAAGCAATGAGGTGTCAAGTGTGACTGTGTGAAAATGGCAAATGGTTAACATGGCTCACTGGTCAGATAGGAGGGCCCCTGAGCAAAATTTAGCCAAAGGCCCCGGGGAGGTCAGGATCGGCTCTGCAGTGGTTACAAAGCACCGCACCTCCTCCAAAGCATAACCGCACTCCTGGGTATAGCAGCTATGCAAACACTATGTGAGGACTGCAAGAAGCATGACTGGCTGCTTTTGTCTGGTTCTAATCAGGAGTCTTCTCTTTTTCACTGAAACACATTTAACAGTCTTCTCTTTTGCATATAATGTGCTCATTTTTTACACTTAAAGTACAAAAATATGCAAATGCTGAAATTACTCAACCTGAGTTTAAGTTGCCTGCCTTAATAGTGGCTCAGGTACTTGTGTAATGAGTGGGTGGGGGGTTGCGTTACCTAGGTGAAGGTCCTCATTATGGTGTCTACAGAAAGACGAGAATTCTTGTTTCTTGGCATCTGTGTTTCTAAACTGAGTTGAATGAAAAAAAATCAATTTTAAAGAAAGCTTTAAAATTGAGTTTTCATAATTAATCTTAACACTTCTATACTTGTATCAGCCTCAATATTTAGGGTCCCAGAGTTTTGTAATGGCCTTATTTTTGAGTCATTTTTGCACTCTTGGCAGATTATTTAGTTTGGATCGAACCTATTTCTCTAGATTACAAGGATATTTTTCATGTTTGTTCAGGGAATTTTTTTTTTTTTTTGGAGGGCCTTGTGTTTGGCCAGGAATGGAAAGCTTGTGCTTAAAAGCACATACACACACACACACACACACACAGAGTAGAGTATCCATATACCAGACACACAGCTTCTTCGCTCTCAGCACCCCTTAGCAGGTGCCATGTTGCCTGGTTGGATGCATGCCCATTTGAGATCAGAAGGCAGTTAGGCATGGCAGCACAGCGGACATCTGGCACCGCAGAGATGGACAGAGGAAAGAGTGGAGGGAGAGAGAAAAAAACAGGTTGTCAAAAGAGACAAAGAGCAGAAAGAAGAATGGAACGAGGTGGAGAGGGAGCACGGTGAAAGAGAAGAGAGTTTACAAGCTCCAGGAGTTTACAAGTACGAGTGCGCTCTCATGTCTCTGCGTTCCTTTGTGTGCCCGCTCGGTAACATGTGTGGGTGTATGTGCATGAACGAGAGAAAGGAGAGACAGGAAGAGAGACAGACAGGGAGACAGCATGTGTGCAAGAGACAAGCGATTTCACACCAATAAAGTGCAATCACGAGGCACCGACTCACTCCTGACCTCAGCACCAGTGTAGCAGCGTTGCTGTGTTTACACCCTCTGAGTGAAACAGATGGAGCAGAGAAATAAAGCGAAGCACCGCAGAAGACCCTCACTCCTGGATTTGTCCTGTACTGGTACAGTAAAGCAAATGTAGGAGCATTTTCTGCAGAACAATCTCGAAACTGCTTGAGTTTCTCAAAGAAGATTTGTGTTCTCCCCTCCGTCTCTAGTTTGCATGTTATCATGTCTCCTGCTCCTTCTGGGTGTTGGTCTGTCTCTCCAATCTGTGTTCTGCCTCTTCCATGTTGTGCTGGTGGAGATGAGGCTGTGCTCAGGCTTTATCTATCAGTGACAGCTGAAGCTGCTCAAAGTCGTTCTGGAACCACAGTCTCTAATCCCGCTCTAAAATCTACATGTATCTTTACTTGTGTCATGAGAAATTGAGGTTTTTTTTGTAAGTTTTGGCTGATAGTCTTTGTGAGGCACAGCCCTACATGGCTCAAAATGTAGAACAGCTCAAGGCTCACGTCCCAAGTTGCTCAGCTGTCCTCCGTTATCCACATATTTACATATATTCTATCAAGTATCAGATATTTGATCATCATAGACTGTGTGTGGTATGACTGTATCGGTCTGTTCTGACACAACATTAATTCCCTCCCCTTCTCCTTTGCAGAGGATCCCTTAAGATAGTGACTCTTAAAGTTAAAGGGCTTTTTTTAGAAGAGTTGCTCTTTACCACAATTAAGTGTCTAAGAACAGATTGAAGCAAATTGTGATTAGGAATCTGTAGTTAGTTATAGAGAAAAGGGTAAATAGTGGTTACATACAGAGCTTAACAAATTTATTAGACCACCTGTCTCAGAGAAACATCCGTTATCATGAAGTGCTTTAATGCAGACTCTTTCATTTTCAGTGAGCTCTCGATGTTTAACCATTTTGAATAGGAATGAGGAATTTCAAACTGAATTCAGCTTTTTATACCCAAATTTGAGCTGGCTCACTGGGCTTCTCTGAGAAGTCAGAAAGTAATCAAGCATAACATTCAACCACTAAAACAATTTTTTCTGTTCAGGAATGCAGGTAAATAACTATAATTTGACATATTAATCAAGAAACAATACTGTGTTTACTGTTTTTTTCAGTTTTTTTGTAAATCAGTAAATTTGAAAAATCATGGGTAACAATAATAATTATATTTTAGCATTAAAATTATCATTTCACCTAAAGAGCTTCTACATTTTGGTGTATTAACCATTACAGAACCATAAAAAATTATTTTGGTAGTTACCAATGCTGTTAATTTAGGGCAGCTGTGGCATAAACCTTACTTTGGTGGGTGGTCTAATAAAATTTGTTAAGCGCTGTATGTTCTGTATCTCACTGCCACAGCAGGAGTAAAATTAGACAAATCCAACAAGCAAGCCTGCAGATGTTACCCTCAAACGTCTCCTCACAGCCTTATCCATGTTTGCGAGCCATATGTTGCTGTGTGAGTGGAACATTTGCATGCACTCAGCAGCAGTTACATGTCTTTTCACAGGAGCACAGAAGGCATCTCCTCCTCCCTGTGCTGGGAACATCAAGGCTCTACGCCTTATGCAACTGAGCCACGCTCATCAAAGCACAAGGAAGCACGGATGCATTAAGCTCCAAACGTTGAGGTGGACGACCCGCTGTTGCAGAGAAACACGCCTGTTTGATTGACAAGGGCTGAAGAGCAAAAATAATAGAAATGTTGATGGCAACAGAAGTACTCTTCTGGAGATTTTCCAAATCGTTAGACTTTAAGTTTCTTATTGAAATGCACTTCCCTTTTCCAAATTCCATATGCACGCTGGAGTTTACACATGTTATTACATTGAGGGTTTGGTAAACATTAACATTCAAATTTAATGGAAATGCAAGTCAGATAGTCCAACATGGAAATAGCTATGATAGCCTACTGGTTCTTTTTTTCCCCTCCATTTTCAATTGACCCTTTGCTGTGGCATAAATTGCTCAAAAATGGTTTCTTTGCAAGTAGTTACAAAACAGTAATCCCAGAAAAAATACACATTTTGAATGAATTGTAAGTATACTGTCACTTTAACAAGCGAGCTTATGAGTTTGCAAACTGCAATTTGCAACTGCTTGATGCTTTTTTATCGATCCCACTGATCTCCTTGAATGACTTACCCTTACTTTGCCTCTGATGTGCTTACTCTATGTGCTACTCTCTGATATCCTTAGTTATGAGAATATTAGATTAAAAATTTAGATGCAACATCATTGGATTTAACGTTACTGCAAAATGTAAATTTCTGAAGGACTAAAAATGACCAGTTTAAGTTAAGCAAAGAGACTGTGTTCTCTGGTTTGGTCTGTTCTACTGTTTTGTTTGTTTTAGTATTGATATGACAGTATTTCCCTGAAAAACAACTTTTTTTTTTTTTTGCTTTACTGCATCTATGTTTTTGAGCCAAAGACAGCAGGCAGGCCGGGTGTCTGCAGGGCAGGCTAGTCCTCCGCACGTACAAACCCTAATGTTACATGGTTTTGGCCAGGAGGTGGGTTCCTGTGGTAGTAGCCCACCCTGTGGACAACCAGCCTGTCCACATCCAATGGCCCAGCAACACTCTGGCAACAAAGAGCAGCTTCACCTGTGGCTTTGTTAGGGTTGTTCTGCAGCAGAAGCTCTCTGGCTCAGACACTTTTCTTTTGGGGTTTTTTCTCATCATCCTGCCAAACGGCTTGAAGCAACCACATTCTCCTCTCTGCTTCTGTCTTGATTCAGTAAAATAAACAACTTTAACTCTAGGTTTCATATTTTATTGGAGGTAAAGAAAGCCACACAGCAACTTTGTTGGCACCAAATGCTTTGTTTTCCCTCTTGGCATAAAAGGATATGAGGTCCTGTCGGTGTTCCTTTGATACCTGACTCTATCGATTGCAAGAAAAGCAGTTGGATCCCAGTTTTTTGACAACAACTGAACAAAATAAGGAGGGATTTTGTGACTGACTAGCATTACCAATGTCTGGCCCCCCTAGCATGCTAGTGATTTTCTTGCTGGCTAGAGAAGCTAACCAACTAACCTTGTAAATGAGTTTGTCCCCCTTTCACCGAGCTACTAACTTCATCTATTGCTTGTTTTGTTTTTGTTTTTTGGGGACATACCTTGTAGGAAAAAACATTATAGCCTAATGATACAGATTACCAAGTTACATTTACAGCAAAACCCACTGAGAAAAATTTATACTTTTGTAATTTCTGAAGGAATAAAAGATTTTTTACCACTTGACTGTCCCAACAAGCCCTTTCCAATCCTGACTATGTTTTACACATATATAACTTATATGACCATTTATTACTGTCTGTCAGTTCCAGGTACAATGAGAGCCCACTCTGCCCTTGAACACAGGATATTAAAAGGATAAGGCTGCTGTTGTCTCTATTCTTCCTAGTGTCAATAAATCCTATGAAAGGACCAAAACCAACAGTCTGTTTCTGGTTTCCCTCCACTATCTGTGGAACTGCTTTCTAGCTCACAAGCTCATGGTGAAAACAAAAGATTTGGCCACAAATATAAAGTCTAATTAAGTCATTTTTAAGGTTAACAGCTAAGAACGGTAGTTTTGAGTGACTGTATTCAAATGGGGAAAAAAAATGTCTATTTAGAACAATTTTCACTTGTGGACTAACATACATTTGGTTGGTGTAGTGAGTATTTGCAACAGAAAGATGGTGTATATTGACTGACCAAACCACTGTGCCCATGTGAAAATCTGATAATGTGATGTACTCATATCCATTAACCATGTCATTTACACTTACAAACACAACCCCTGTAAGTCAGATCTTGTCCTCCTCCACATTTATATCACCCTGCCTCTTATAATTTTATATTTTAAGATTAAAAAGCTACTCCCATCTAGTTCACTCTCATGAGTTAGCCTAAAACTGAACCCTATCATTTGCAATAAGAATCAGCAGCACCTGTGGGAAGCACTTGCAGCGTCTTGCAATACTTATTCAGAGAGCTGAATGTTATTTCTAAAAGATGGAGAACGTAAAAACGACCTGGAGTTGACCAACGCTGTACCTTTTCCTGCTGCGTGCATGTATAAGGGTGGGTGGGTGTGTGAGAAGGGGAGTCAAAGGGGGGAAGTTGCTATGGCGATGAGGTGTTTGTACTAAAGCTGTAGAATGGTAACGTCCTCCCTGGAGGAGGGTGGCTTTGAGGCTTCTAATTGGCCGAAGTCTTCTCTAAGGACTGCCGCGCAAAGAAAAACACATGACCCAAAAGGATGCTGTGACCTCATATTGAGGCCAAATGTGCTGTTGGAGGTTGTTGGGGAGGCACACAATCTGCCTGTGCAGTCCAATATGTGTTAAGCAGCACGCTATCAAACAAGGAGGATCACAACACAATGAAGAGAGACACACACACAGAGGATCAGTGTACAGCAAGCAGAAGAGGACTGAATCCAGGGGATAACTGAGCGTGACATACCTGAGCTGGAAAACATGAGGGCTAGAAATCCACTCAGCTGGTTTCATTGCACGTTGTTTCTCCTGATGTACTCAGTATTTGATTTCAAATATTCTGATATTTATGTTGTCAAATAGAGGCACTCAGAACCAACAGAAAACAAGGCGACTGTAAACATGCTGTCCCTAAGAATTATGCATTATCTGCCAGGCCACTTGCAAATGAGTGTGTCTCCAAAACAAATAGCACACCCTTTGGCCAGTCAGTGCAATTTCTGAATGTGCCATTATGGAGATTTAGGAGGCGAGTTTTGTGAAAATCCTGTTATCTGATATTATTCATGTATTTTTTAATATGTTACAACAGAGCAATAACTCTGATTGTTCCATGAAATTTGATCAAAATCTGATTAGTGTTGTGTGTGACATTTTGAGCAAGAGTAAGACAAAGGCCTACAGCCAATCACTTCCTGCTTTGAAGAGAAGAGACGTAATGAAGATAAGAACAGAGCATAGCGTCGCGTTTGATTCTTTTGTCTGTTCATATTTTTACTTTGTCACATTTATATTCCAGCCATGACTTGGCCACAAGGCATGACAGACACGTTGGTCCCAGACCAATCATAGCCTGCCATCCTTCACGACCTGCATGATGTCATAGGAAAGTAGGTGCTGAGGGCAGACTTCTGAAATCAAAGATACAAACAAAAAAGTGCATCTGAAGCGGTGCGTATGGGACTGACTGTCGTGTTCAGAAAAGACTAAACAGAATAAAGTGATCAATTTTTGCATGCAACACCTTTTTTCTAACTGAAGTCATGTGTTTTGAACCCACCATGTGAATCAACCCCTGAACGCCCTTTAATCGAAGAAATGAATGTATGTATCATGTTGGTATGGATCTGTGTCTCTATTCAGCTGAAATCATGCTATTTACAGAAGTCTGTGTGCAGATTTTGTGAGGGTCTTCGACTGGCTGGTAAACTCCACATCAGCAAAGATCACGCTCCTTATTGACTTTTCTCTGCTGAACACATAAAAAATCTCCACACAGCTTTGACCTCTTGTTCATTTCTGTCTAAGAATCGGATAAACAGCTGTATCGTAGGAATCCATTTCTTTCACCGGCCTGTTACCTCTTTGATTTGTTCGCATCCCCCCGGTTGAATCGATGCGCTTTATAGTTGCTGTTAATCTGACCTCGTGCATCTCTAAATACCGTGTGGAGAAATTTGCCTCACAGCATTCATGATGCTTGATGCTTAAAGGATTCACAGATAACATGCATCACACATGTTTGGATCTTTAATAAACCTACATCTTAATATTCATGGACAAGCTTCAGAACCCTGAGCTCGCTGATACAGTGACAGCTGTATGGAAAGATACTGCTCCGTTTCATGACCACTGTGTGTCCATAACATCACAATACAATAGATCACAGTACTTAAACCCAGTGCGACCATAAACAAAAAGGTGCCCGGGGCCAACGTTTCTACCACCCTTTGCAGGTTGCATGATAAGAATTTTAAATGATATTAATCTGATTCTTATCTTGTGAGAGGATTTTTTGGGTCCTGCAAAGTGGAACTTAGTGGACATGTCTATCTGAGGTCATCTTTCCTCTTGCCTATCCTGTCAAACAGAGCTGAGTGGTATACTGAGGCTTCCATGCCCTTACTGAAAACAGCAAGTACTTTCTGAGGGGGTACAGGTCTTGACAAAGTGGCTTAAAGGTTTGCAGCAGCCTGGTTTAGTTGATGTCTGATTTCTTACCAACAGAAAGTTGTCCTTAATAGGTGATTCATAATTCAAAAGATTGAAACCCCAGAGCACTGATCAAGAAAGGCAGTTCCACTCTATCAAAAGCCTTTACTGCTTCTAATGAAAACACTGGAATGGTGCATTTGGAGTGGTCCAGATGAGTGATAATTTAATCTGACTATTGTCCTGCCCTGTTAATGATGGTCCAAAGCCGTTGGTGTCTGTAGCTTCCTTGTCTTTTTTTGGGAACCACATTGAGGTCTCCCATTGATTTGTGGATTGCAGTTTTAAAGCCTTGTGTTTGGTTTTTATGAAGACAGATGTGACTGTATTTGAACAAGAAGATGAAGGTGGGTAGAATTCACATTTCTACCAACGACTGTGTGAAGGCTAGCAGGCAGCTAGCAGCCCTAACCCCAACCCTTAAAGCAGCCAAGTTCTCAATTATTTTAATATTCAAGCTTTAAGCCTGAAGGTTGCAGACAGACATCAGACAGCCAACAGGTCTGCATGAAGCAATGCAGCTCCTTCATTTGTTGGAAAACACAGCTGCTGCAGTGGCTCATTAAAAAAAGCAAAGCAAATCAATGTAATCTAGCAGTATGCTTTGGTAGCCAATCAATACAACAATTTAAAATCTGCATGAGATTATCATAATTAGATTATCGTAAGATTTTTTAATTTACCACTTACTGCTTAGATCAGTTAGAACATGTCATATGCCAACTGTAAATGTTTCCTCATGAATTCAATTATAAGACTGTTTTATTTAAGTCTCAGAGCTGGTTCAGTTAGTTCCTGTGTCTCAAGGAAATTTACAGAAAAATTTCTCTGTCCTGTCACACAATGTATCAGGTGGAAACGGTCTCCATGTGGTGTGTGTTGATGACAGATGCCTATAGTTTGCTCCTTAATCATCTCCCTGAACGCTGAGCATCAAGTACCCAGAGTTTGTGGTCTTAGGACATTATTTTAAAAGCAATCCCATTCTGGAAAAGAAATGGCCCCTGACTTTTTTTCATCACAAACTGTAAGCTGAATAAATAGGATGGTCCTTCTCTTGATGTTCAGAGTAAATTCACCCAGCCGCCATTACCATAAAAAAGTGCAGTGCACTACAGTGAGGAAATGCACACCAGGCTCTGCCTCACACACACAAACTAGCTTAAGCAGCTATAGATATCATGAGAGGGGTGGGCTCGGGTTTCAGGGATGTGTGGAAGTGGGGTCAGATGAGAATGAGAGGAAGACATGAGAAGCCTCAACTGGGGTCTTTGAGTTATTCGGGAAATATACTCAGAATAATTGGCGAATCTTTCCACAGCGATGCAGTAAGAGTTCAATTAGTTTAAAAAAAAAAAGATGTATGAGAGACAGATTTTTCTCAGTTTAGATTTCCAGGGCCCTTAAAAGCCCTGCAATTAGTATGGATGTCTGAACAGCTGCTAATGTGAGCTGAGGCTCCTCCTCCATGTTCACCAGCTCATTACCTGAAGCGATTAGACACATCAAAGTCATCGACATCATCAGCATGCATGGTCAGCCTGACCAAAAGCCTGTGGCAATCAATAGAAACTTATGAGTCACTAGGAATAACAGTTGGAAAGCACCAGTGTGGAGTTTTGAGCCTCTCAGTTGCAGGTTATCTTCTGCTGTAGCGCTGAAGTGCTCCTCTCATAAATATCCCTCACCATGCAGAGATGCTTCCTGATGCATGCTAAAGAAATGAAAATCTGCTCTGAAGAGACACTACAGGTTTAAACACAGCGGAATGAATTGTCAGTCTTCCAGTGAGCAGTTGAATATGTTCCCCTTTTGCAGGGTCATCCATGCTTATCAGGATGGAAAAACAAGTATTGCAGGATAAATGGCAATTTCCCGACCTCGACATCAGTTACTCAATTTGACTTCACGTTGTTCGAAGCTCTGCTGCTGCTGCTGGGACTCTTGGGTGTTACGAACGCAGCGAGACATCACTTGCTGATCTAAAGAAGCCTTTTGAACCGCTGAACCAAAGAGCATATGGTGAGTGGTGGGGGACCGGGGGGGGGGGGGGTTATACTATTAAACATTTACAAGGGGCTACTTCAAGAAGTCAAGTAAAAAGTTGTGTTGGTTTTCAGGTGTATTTAACTTTAGCTCACATCCACAGCTGCTCCTTTAGGGCATAATCAACATTTAGATCATTTCTTAAGAATTGTATTTAAATCCACATTAAAGGTCTCTTACATCAGATTCTCAAAACCTTAACTGACTAAATGTCAATGAGATACATCCACAAAGAGCTCATCATCATCTTCATCAGCCCTGAGGTGAGTTTCCGCAGAAGGAAACTTGTCATTGTGGCCGCCGAGGCATGTTTGAAGTCCGGTCACACATTCAGAGATGGAAAAAAAAAATCATGAATGATTTGCATCAAAGATAAGACAGCTGCAGGGAAGTGAGAACGGACGAAGCCTGTGTGTTTGAAAATATAGGCAGCTTCAAATTTCATGCCCCTGGGCTCTATGAAAAATTTAGTAGCTCAGATATATTGTTTTCAGAGCTAATAACTCAGGAAAATTGAGTTTTCTTTCAAGGCAAACTAAACAAAATATACAGCAGTTCTGTATCTGCAAAGCAAGTTTACTCTGAAACAGGTTTAGGGTGTCTAGGAGTTTTTTAATAAAAAAAAAAAAACATATGAACACCAGCTGAACTAAAGATTACAGATTCTCCCTCAGTGAATCATTTTTATAATTTTTTTGAACCCTGCTTTTTCTGCCAAGATCAATCAATTTAGCATGGTATGTGAGAGAGACATTGAACATGAGATAATCAGCAGAAAGTAAAGTAATCTGATTTTTACATTGTGCTGGAGTGAATGACAGGTGTCTGTTGCAGTTGCAGGGTTTCAGTTCCACCAATAACAGACTCAAGTGGCAAACGAGCTGTTCATGTGGTGATCAGAAATAAATCAGTTGTAAAATAACCCCCTTTGAAGTCAGGCTGAAGAGTCACACTGATGGTGGTTATTGTGAGGTGATTTTTCTGAGGAAGAGTCACGCTTTCATGAGACTGGGTTTGATTTCTGTCTGTATATTCTTGAATTATCACACATGTTCACCCCTCTGCTGCTAAAGCATCTCTGCGCCACCTTGGGACTTGTAAAAGTCATTAACCATGCATCAGCAAGCATCATTATTGAGGATAATTCTGGAAAACAAAATGTCAACTGCATCATTAGAATGCCATTTTCAAACAGCTTTTGAGTCAACAAATTCATTATTGAAAGAGGGCCATAGTGAGAGAAAAGATGAAAGAAACTGAGCTGTGCTTTTAAAGACTGACTTGAGAAGGGAAATAAAAGCCAATAATCTTACTTTGACTGTCGAATTTCCTGATGATGGTGTCCAGGAAGGTGTTCTGCGGAGCCACATGGCCCCTCCGGACCGGCATCTTCGCTGCGGTGGCCTCTGGACTTTGAGAGACTTTGCAGGAGTTTCAATAAATATCACACCGGAGCCGCCTTTCCAGTCCCTCCCCGCATGGAGACTCAACACTGACAGGTTCTCCGGCTGTAATCCGGGGGCCAAAGTTTTCCCAAGTTGGTCAGAGAGGCGAAACGCTCGCGGTGGATCTCCGGGAGAAAGTGAGAGGAGCAGAGTGGTGGAAAGGAGGCGCACTGTACGCACGGCAGAAGTGAGTCGTTTCCAGCCTCCAGTTTCCAGGTTAAAAGGAGGGATGGTGTCTGTCTCTGTCCCCCGGGGATAGGGCTGCCTGTCAGCTGGTATTTCTTCCTGGTCTCACACTCGGCGGAGCGCAGCGAACCTCTCATCGTGCACTGCAGCCCGCTCCCGTGAAGCGGACTGGGCGAGCTTTCCGACGAGCGTCGTTGGAGCCATAGTTGGGGCGCTGGGCTGCGCGTTTATTATTATTTGGTTCTCATTCCACCTCCTCTCTCCGCGTCTGGATATCTGTGAGTTTGACTGTGGAGAGAAAAGAACACATTGACGATGAAAAGAAAAAAAAGCTGAGTGTAGATCTGCAGCTTGAATCCTTCTAGATGGGTGTTTTTGGAGGTGTTCTCTGTATCTCTCCTCCTCCTCGCCGTGCGCTCTGCCGGATGACTTCAGCTCCACCGGCGTCTATAGCTGCGCCTCTTTTAACCCTTTGCTCATCAGGAGCGGCCGATGTAGATGAGACAGAAGTAGGTGCGCTGTCAGATACTGAAAATCTAAATATCTTCAAAAAGAACCAGTTTGATCAGGCTTCACATAAGGCCTCCAAGGTGGGGCCCGGAGTCACTCTGTGGCAACAAAAGTGGTCCAAATTTTATTCATGATTTATATTTGTATATGTATATGTGTATGTATATGTGTGTGTGTATATATATATATATATATATATATATATATATATATATATATATTATATATATATATTTATATATCTCACAAAATACAGAAAAAAACACTTTTTGACTCA
>JAQNCA010000016.1:2828571-2839663 GCA_029783725.1 Acanthurus tractus
TTTGTGTTTATATATATATATATATATATATATATATATATATATATATATATATTATATAGATATATTTATATATCTGACAAAATACAGAAAAAAACACTTTTTGACGCATTTTAAGGGAACTGGCCTAAAGCCCAATTATGGCTTAAATGTATGTTATTTTATTTTATTCAGGCTGTAGCAGGTAAAGGGAGTTCGTGCTTTGTGTTGCAGGTCATCACGCACCTGCGCTGAGAGGCTGCGGTCAAACGGCTGCTGCCGACAGGTGTGCAGCTCTCGGCTCCATTGCATGTCTTCCTGTATGGGAGGGGCTCATGCTGGACACACACACACGCACGCCATTGTGTTTGATCACAGTCCTGTTTTCTCCATCCGCCGCAAACATTTACCTGCACTGAACGGACGTTTCCGTCCGCCTCTCCGCTCTTGAATCAGCGCTTTTCATTAAAACATGCTCAGGAAAGGCGGCTGCGATGCCGTGTTTAAGGCTGAATGGGGATTCACCACTCAGGCTGCTCAACTACGTCATACCGCCGGGGTTCCCCCCTTCCGTCATGCTGGGAATGATGCCTTCACAAACTGTCGGAAATTTGAGATGAAAACATCAAATACAAGAATACAGATGTATTACAAATCCATGTTCTCTATTAAATAAATCGCTTCCTCTGACTTACCATTAAGCCATGTTGTTTTCATTTCTTCAGTTTTTAGAATTATAAGATAAAACTATCCCTCTACGCAGTGGCCTGAAATGTGTACGCTTTGTATTGTATTTAAGCTGTAGAAACATTTTACTGGGTCCAGTGTTACAGTGTTGAATTAAAGGAACAGGGAACATACATTTCTTGTCACTATTGATGATTACCTGTCGATTATTTGCAGTCTGATCTCATAGTTTATTTTTTGAAGCAATAACTTGAGTCTTTTTGTGTTTATATTTGGAAAAAACAAGCTTAGCGATATCAGTCACATGATTAGCCTGTTTGTGGCACATTTGAACACACCTGCTGTAAGTGAGATGGTGTCTGTGAGTCGTTCATTTGTATGTGAGCAAAATCAAGCAACGTATGTTCCTGATATTGTTGGATTCCAAAGTTGTTGTGAAGTATGAAAGTATGTGTGCAGTTTAATTCTTTTTCCGACTGCACTTGAATGCAGCAGCAGTATAAGCTCTCTAATGCGTGTCCAACAACCTCAGGCTCTCTCAGAGTCCCTTTAAATCCATTAAAATAAGTTTAATATCCATCTCAGAGATGTAACAGGTCTTTACTGAGTGAGATTCTCTTGTTTTGGGTTCTGTCAGATTCAGGCCCAGAGCAACACTGTTGTTCATTGGATGCATTTATCAAAATGACCCGCATAGCTGCATGAATGCATTTATTTTTCCAGCGATCAGTGCTTTAATGATTGGTTAGACATGATGAATAGCAGCCTTGCAGTTGAACGAGGCCTAAGGACCTATCCATCAAATGTGACATTGTGGTATGAATTAAAAATGCATCAGTTCCTACTCTTATTACATCCAACAGTGTTTACTGCAGCTGCTAAAAGCTGGAGGAGGCGTGCTGGTCAGCCTTCCTCTCTCAACTCCCTTATTTAGTCAGGAAAAGAGTGAGGGAGAAGGGGAGGACAGAGGAGACATGGAGGGGAAGGGGGAGGGAAAGAGAAAAGAGGACAGTTTCTTGTCATAGATGAGACAGATCCCAGTCTGTCAAAGTGTTTTTGTATTACCAGCACACACATGCACACACACAAACACACACAGTTCACAAAAAATATTGACAGATAGAAAGATGAGTGACTGCTTATGGAGTTCTTAATGTATTTTACCTTGCATAAAAAAGAATAAAGGAAATTGTGGTTATGTTTTCTCAGAATCTCAGGGAATTCAAAAGCAAAAGGGTTTACATTGATAGTTGTAGTACGTGTTTTACAAGAAAAGTAAATTATTGCTCTTAGGGAGGACGTGATAAGCTAAACCCTGTTGGCACATTGTGGGACTGGGAAATAACACTTTGAAACAGACTGAGTGTTAATAGAGAAATATGGAAACTTCTTCATTTAAAGTGCAGTGTTGTTATTGATCTTATTAAGGAGACACAATGGGTCATATTTGAATGGAAATGTGATGCTATACTTCAGAGGTTAAAGTCAAGACAGGCCCCTTTCTTTGGTTTATTTCAGCATAATTTCTTTAAGTTAGTTGAGTGTAAAAGACAGAAGGGTGAAAGGAAATGAGGGAACCTGTTAATGTTAAAAGATACATAGTAGCAGAGGGCATGTTTTAATTTTTCAATCATTGATAATAAAAAAGATTCTTAAAAATACAAAAGTGTGACAGTATTTTCCATATAAAGACATTGTTTATTGACAAGTTGACTAGAACTACACTGTAAACTGACACATGTAAAAATGTCAAACCAGTTAGGAAGTCCAAATTGAAGCAGACTGCTGGCACATTATGATCAAACAAACAAAACAAACTTTGATGCATAATAGGACTTGCTTAGATTGTATCATAGGTTCTTTAATATTACTATAAATATACAGTAGAAAAAGCTGTACAGGCTTCAGTATAAACACAGTTAAGAACAGGTACTCGACGATCAGCAGTGGCATCCAGTCATATGATGACTAAGGACTACAGAGCATTGTGTACATTATCAGGATTTCATTTTTCCACTCATCCATCCATCCATCCGTTTCTCTGTCCATCTCCGAGCTCTCCATCAGTCAGCCGGCTGGCTTTCAGTGTGGCGCTCTCACTCGACTCTGGGTTCACATTCATACACACATTCTCGCTCTCTCTCACACACACACACACACACACACACACACATACACATACACACACACACACACTCTGAGCTCACAGACACACTCAATATACTTGCTCAGCGTCGAGACAGGTCACCTCCTGTGAAGAGGAGAAACAGTGTGACTGATGGAATCATAACTTCACTGTAATTTCCTGCTATAATATATTTCCTCTGCATGATAAAAGATGGAGAGCCAGCATTTCTAAAGCATTTTGTCTTCATTTAGAAATCTGTCTGTACAGCATGACTTGATAATTTCCAAAATAATTAGTTTTCATATTTGCACTGTCTTAAAAAACCTGTTAAATTAAACTAAATGTAAATTTAAAGCAAAATGTTTGAAATGCATTTGAAATATAAAATGCAAAAACCAAAATGCACATATAACAAAATCCCAGCAGCAGGTGTCTTGTGACTGTAATGAGCATGTGTAAGTCAGAGGAGATCGCATCAGATGAGAAATGAGAAAACTTGTAGTGGCAGTTAATTTGCGCAAGTATGTGTGAGTGTGTGTGTAAGTAGCCACACACTATAAAAGATTGATTGCAGCAGCGACCAAATCTGTCAGACGTGATGTCCACAGCAGTGTGGAGCTGGAAGGGGAGTATGAGCCGGGAGTATGTTCTGTGTCGTATGAGGCCACATCCAATTAACTAACTCAATCAGCCATGTTGATGAATGGATTAGCACATAATTGCTTGAGAGGTGGGATCCTTGATTGAATTATTCATGGTGGAGAAAGGCAAACGTATGTTTAGCTTAGATAAGTCTGCCTGTGAATCTGTGTCAATGCATGGATATCAGTGACTATGTCTGTGTGTCTATGCTTGTGTGTCAATCTAGTGTTAATTGAAAATGGCTGAAAAATTGTACAGAGAAAACAAGAAGTAGACATGATGGCTGGAGCGTTACAGCCAGTGACTGAGCTGCCTCCTGCAGGGGAAAACCTGCAAACTGGTTGCAAAACTGGCCACACAATTAGTCATGTTAGAGCGGGTTATTTTTGATGACGTGTTTCCGAAAATGGAAAACTTTTGGAGTAGATCGTCTAATTTGATAAACAGATTATTACAATTTGATAAAATGAAATCCACGTTTTAGTGTTCAGAAGGAAAACAGATTGTACATCGTCAGGAGGCTTGTATTTAGTTTGTTTATTGTCACAAAAATGAATGGTACTGGACACGCTCTCAGTTTGGTCAGGTGTTACCCCTGAACACAACCTGATGGTGAAAGTACTTGAAAGTTGATTAGCAAGTGAAGACAAAAGTCTAAACAGAAAAGGGTAACATATTAATTGTTCAAATGTTCAGTTTTTGACTCTCTAAATACAGGCTGTGCCAAAACAGACTTAACTGAACCAAGTGGAAATAAGAGGAAAATGACCAAGCCTCGTATTATTTCCAGGATCCGTATATCTTGTTCCAATCATGTGGAATCTAATATAATTTGGAGTGTTACTAACATCTGATGAAATGTCACATCTGGGACATGACAGGTGGTGTTGACGAAGGTGTGCTACATTCTAAATTAAACTGTGAGGGTGTGTGAAACGACTGAGCTACTGTTCGGTCCCTTTATAAACCTGCTGCCCCGTTTCAGCAGGTTCTAGCACCATTAGCAGAACCTGACATGCAGCTTCCTGACACGACCAAAATGACCACAGCTGCTTTTAAACACCTGCATGACTGACTTCACTGATTTGGGTGTAGCCCTTGTTTGCTAATATGACACAAGCTTGGATTTTTCTGTTCTTCCAAGCTGCCCAAGTGTGCGTTAATATCTGTTTTCAGAGCTGGAACTCATCAGTCCCAACCTGGAAAACTACAGGCCTCGTGACACTTTTAAAGATTGTGTACAGTGTGAGAAGGCAGCAGTGGTGAAGGGTTGATATGTATGCAAATTTCAAAATTGCAAATTTCCCCATTGTGGGACTAATAACAGAATATCTTATCTCATCTTATTTTATAGAATTCTGACACTAACTAAAAATGTTTAAGATCTTTTGGTGTCATTATCATAATTGGGTAATAACCACATACACATAAAAAATGTAATACCAATCAAAGCTCAATAGCTCAATAGCTGTGTCTTTAACTGATGTTATCTTAGAGCTTTGCTGGATTCATCGCACAATCCAACATGTTTAAGGTGGTGCCTCGGGTTTAAACAGACCACAATGCCATGCTGGCTACTTGTTAGTTATGTTTATTTGATTGGCACAAAAGCGAGTGCTGACAAAGGGTTTAAATCTCTGGTCATGTTGTGGATATTTCAGAGACAAAAGTACTGTTTTCACTACTTCTTAGGTTAACAAATCAAACCTGCATTTTAGGGACCAAGTTCACTGCATGAGAATTATAAGAATCATGTTTCTGACAAACAGGATGTTAATGTTTCTCGATATAAGTCTATATTAGGTCCCAACTGAAGACAAGTCCAGAACATTACTTCGTGAGAAAAGATGTGAAATACTTGCTGCAATGCACCTCTAAGAACCAATATTCTGATCATTTCCAATGTGCCTTACACTCTCCTGTGAGGCTGCTGGGTGCCTGGGGTGTGTTGATGTGTCACATGCAAACATTTTTACACACATTTAAATATTCGGTTCTCACACCGACATGAGAGATGTACATGCAAATCCATTTGGCCACATTCACTGTTCCCCACCTTGGCAGCTGGTACATTCACAGCTGTGTATGACAGGCAGGACGACCGGCTCGCTCTCTCCGCTCTCACACTGCAGGCTGAGGAAACGCACCGGGTTGTCGGGGTCCAAGCGGTAACTACAGCACTCACAAACTGACTGGAGGTAGGGCTCCTGTAGAGGAGGAGGGAGGAGAAGAGAGAATGAAATGATGGAAGAGGATGAGTGCAGCAAAAGGACTGGAAGACATGAAAGGGGGATAAGGTGGAGCAAGCCAATTAGGAGACTGGCATATGATGAAAAGGGGAGTGTGAAGGGTGTAGGGGAGAGGAAGGTTATGAAAGGAACTCAGACGATAGCAGAGAGGGAGAGAGGAGGAAAGCTGAGAGGAGATAAAGAGGAGGAAAAGGAGGATAATTTGAGGGAAGTGAAAGGATATTGGCAGAACTGATAGAGGAGGAAACAGAGGGCAGATTGGATGATAAAACTGAATAAACATTAAATTAATAAAGAAAGAAAAAAACACAACACAGTGTTTATATGCTATACTATTCATTTTTATACTGTACAATACTTTACAAATTAATTTTAAAAATGCATCCAAAAAAACACAAGTTCATGCCAGATATGATGTAAAGCTTCATGTAGGAACATTCCTTGTGTATCAATGACCTGAATCAAGATGTGCAATGTGAAAAGAGCTGCTGACACCAAAGAAGCCACAAAGACTATCACCTCCAATGACGCCTCACACAGTTTTTTCTATGATCTGTCAGCTAACTGTTTTCATTGTCCTGCAAACTCCACCCTCATCTCTCTTCAGCCAGCTGTACTTAGCAAACAAGCTGTGATAAGCCCACTGCAAACTGTCCATAACAAACAGCAGTCAGGCTTGGTTGCTCACTAGCTGCTTAACATGGAGGAGCAACTTGTGACTAGAGCCTGATTTTTTGTCAAGTGTTGCTTTTGACAAAAATGAATCTGAGAACAGAGTTAATGTCAAATCTATTCACCAGGAGGCCAGGAACAGGACTTGAATGTTCATATAAATTATATGATTATACAATTCACAGAACATTAGCATATTAAAAACAGTGTTTGTGCGAGTGTGTTTATTGTGTTTTTGCCACTTGTGGACAGAGAAATAAGCTGTACAAAAACAGCATCAACCTGTTTGATGCAGGTTTTAAAACCAAAACAGTGGGCTGAAAGATGCTAAAACGCTTCATAGCATTGAGGGGAAATGCTGACTTTTGTAAATAATTTTCTGTGCTTTAATTAATGTGAGCTGCATCTTTCATATGATACACACATATATAACTCAAAGTTAGTACCATGCACAACATATTTTTTGTTTACAAACAACTTAATGCTATAGACTTTTTATGATGTTCCGTTAATAGTTACCATAACAATAATGCATTTTCATGAAGCCCAAGTCAAGAGGACTAATTCTTTGCATTGCATGTTTCACTTGCTGTTTATACTCTGTCTGCCGTTCACTCGTCTCATACAATCTCATTCAATTCATTGCTGTCATGGTCTGGAGCTTTTAATTGAGATATCAGCTTGTTCTCATCAGATGGTCACATCTGACACAGCAACACTATTGTTGGCCTATCATCCACTGTCTGCTGTCTTTTTTGGTATGTATCCAGAATCCAGTTGAGTCTAAGCACCAAAAACTTTCTAGCAAGACTTAGTTATCACACATCTATCCAATATATATTTTCACTAAATTTAATTGTTTTTCATAAAAGAAATTAAAAAGGTAAGAACAACTAAGAAAGTGTCAACACAAAACAAGCATTACTTAGGAAATAGGCTTATATATTAGCGTTTCTATGACGCTGAATTATAAAAATCCAGCCTGTTTCGTATGAGAGACGGCAGTGTCTTGGAAGATGTACTCGTGTGTCCAATTAATGCAGCAGAGACCCAGGGGGGAGGGAGACTGCTGAAAAGTACAATAGATGGTAGCAGAGGATGATGGATAATAGGGGAAGAAGCGGGTACAATGGGGAGGGAGTCCACGATCAAACACTCAAAAGAACCTTCAAGTTCTTCCAGCAGGTACAGGTGCTTCACACACTTTAAAAAGTCTGCAGTGTGACGGAGCACAATGTCATCACTGCTTTCCAACTAACACAATTGTCATATTCACACCCAGGACCAACAATTGTACTTCTGCCCATCTGTGCACCCATGGGCGTGTTGATCTTAAACTGAGGTGTGGTAAGGTGCAGCAACAGTACTCTTCTGTTTATTGTCAACAGCTGGCCGTGTGTCAGATTCTTTCTTTTGAGTTTATTAAACACCTGCAGCGTCACACAGCAGCTGAAACAGTGAGTCCATTGTGTGAGTGTGATGTGCACATTTTCACACGTGGCAGATCAGCCATATGTTCTGTACTCTGCCACATATCTATCTGCTGAACAGTCTCCAGGTGTGTACAAGGGGATGGCTTGTGTTAAAAGCAGCCTTTGCTGGTTTTGGTGCACTCCTTGTCAAATCTAGGATTCAAATATCAATGCACCAGATGCCTTTGCACCAACTTTTAAAGGAAAGTAAAAATTATCTTTTCTGTTTAAAACACAACTTTGATTAAAAATGCAACATCTTTGTGATGTGTTTTTCTTGCATTTAAACTTCCCAAAATACAGCTGTGCTTCGCTCTCTAGGCCCACAATACTGCATGTGTGTGTGCTTCATATTTCAACTGGTGAACAAAAAGCATGTAACCCTGTGAATGCATTAATGGTTCTTCAAGTCCTGCTGATTAATGAAAAGGGAACTTCACTGGGCTGCCTAGTCACCGATGGTTACCATCCCTGGTTGCCACAGTAACAGGAGGTAATGACACATTTGGCTAAGCTGATGTTTATTTTTACTGATCTGACTGACTATTTTTACAGTGAAGATGTATGGATGCAAGGAAGAACAAAGTCACCATGGTGATGAAGTGATGAGCTCGCTGTGTTACAAGATAGAGAAGACAATGTGAAGGCAGGGAAGAGGAAAGGAGAAGAAGAGCAGAGAGATACAGACTGCATGTGACCTCTGCACAAGACTCCTATTCAAACATCGTCATTAGATCTCTGCTGCCTGACCTACTGAATTATGTATTTTGTTTACCTTCCTTCATGTCATCTGTGTGAACTGTATATGTACAGTCAGTGTAAGCACAGTTGGCAGAGACTGTCAGAGACTGTTAGCTGCACCCTGTTTATCCATGAACGAGGGAGATCAGAACAAAGGTGGCCAGCTGAATGGAACCACATCTTTGAATTCATTTTGCTTTTTAAAAAACTCCCCTAACACTGACTCCGGGTCATGCTTCATGAGGAAAGAAAATGACTGTTTGGTTGCAAAGTGATAGCAAAGACAAAAGTCACAATTACTTTCTTGCATATTGTAAACAACACTATTAATAATTGTAAGTGGCTTTGTTCTGACCTGAAAGGACAAAATGATTTTAATGTTTTAGTATCATCTTTGCTTGCACATGATTATGATTTGAGACAATCAGGCAAAGAATATTGCAGAAGCTATTAAGTATATGGGCTTAAATTGCACCATATTATTAAACAAATTTACTGTGCAGCCTTAATGGATGATTTGCAAACAATTACAACCGGCAGCTTTCAGTCCACTTTATTGCTTGTATTGATCTTTGTATTGCTGGCGGTTGTCATTCTTCTTGAGGTCAATACTAGTGAATGACACCTGATGTGCAGAGTGTGTGCATGTGCAGATGTCTCCTTTGCATACCTCGAGGATGACATCGGTCCTGGACAGACAGCGTCCCCTGCAGAAGCTGACCTCCACGTTGTCAAGCCGACAGTCGCCCTTGGTGATGTTTCTGACCTGCACATAGCGACGGCACTCTGGCACAGGCTCGCCTAGCAGAAACACAGAGAGGAGGCAGGGAGGCAGGAAAAGGGGGGGAAACAAAAAAGTAGATGGGAAAGACAGAGGACAAGGAAAAAAGATAATGAGAAGCAAAATGTGGAAGTTTTTTTTGTAGGAAACAGAGAGGAAAAGACAAAGGAGGCGACAGAGTCAGAGAGCACAGTGACATTGCCATGCTCCCTCGCAGCATGTGACATTTCCTCCACTGGGAGAAAGATTAGCTCCAATGTAGGTTAAGTAATGTAATCTCTCACTAATTGAAGACTGCAGCATTCAGTTTTCAGCCTCCCATAAAATTAACTATAGAAGGTTAAAATTCAGTGAACTGGTTTAGAAGCCATGACAAGGAATTCAGGGAACCACAGTGATTTGGTATGTTTGTTTGACATTATCTATGTTTTTTTAATATTTCAAATGTTCCATGAATTTAATACAATTACATAAAAAAGTATTACATTATGTTGTTTGAACATTCACAGAGAGCTTCTTTCAATGACATGCTTTTCATGAAAGTCATCTGTGTCTCTTGCAGATATTGCGATGTGTCTGTTGCATGCTGCATGTTGTACCAACCTGGAAACTGCTTCCTGCAGACTGGACAGCAGCTGCCTGGTTCCTCCACCTTGACCTCCCCCTGAGACAGAGGGATGGCAAGATTTGTCTCTTAGAAATGCTTTGTGAAGTCTCAATGAAGAAAAAATGAAATTGAAAAATAATCTGCTGCTCCCTGCCAGTGCTCTCAATAAGTTTAATGGACAGTTATGTCTGTGTATCACTTTTGTCCCACATTTCATATACATTTGATAGAACACATGTTGTTTACAGTACACAGTCATTTAGATCAGGAACCAAAGGCTCCAACAGAGGAAAAAATACACAAACTTGGGACCTGGCAGAGGAAGGACAGGACAGAAAAAAACTAAACTACTCTTGGAAGAACTAGGGGCTGTGTGGAGTCACAAGGAGGAGTCAGGCAATATCTGCCTTGTGGACGTTTGGCTTTGCAGCAAAACTCACCATTGTGGGAACCAGTACACGAAAAACCCTTATTTAAATAGTGTTGTTTCCATATGCTTTGCACCTGTTGGCATTTCCATTCATTTATTCTTAGCTGATCACCATCAAAACCACCAACAAAACATTAGAATAAACACACAATTTTGTATTCATGTTTTCTTCTGTACTCTTAATAAATCAGGCCTGAAGTCCTATCCAGATGAAACAGTGCTGCTCGGTTTCATCATTCCAAAACAGTGATATGGAGATCAGAAGAGCTTGACCTTTGACCTTTCCTTGGGTCCAAGGGGACGTTTCAACAAAAATTCAAGGAAATCCCCTTCAAGCGTTCCTGAGAATTAGACTGGGACTGATCGTGTTAAAATAGGTCGGTACATCAGTCCCAGGGCACTGCTGGTTTTTCCGCAAAGCCACTCTAGTGCAAATTTAAACCTGGGACACTGTCATGAGGGCCGAGGTAAAGATCCAGCTTTGACATAAGAGGAGAGACACAGAGACAGATTATTAGATCGGCTGAATGGACGGAAAAAGAAACAGGAATTAGAAAAGGCAAAAAAACGAGACACGAGGACCAAAAATAGCCAGAGAGTCAGAACAGTCCGGAGAAAGGCAATGTGTCCCATGGTGTCCCTGTCTGAGAATAGCTGCTGTCCACATACACAGTCACACAATAAACACACACGCATACACACAC
>JAQNCA010000016.1:2839763-2893281 GCA_029783725.1 Acanthurus tractus
ACACACACACACACACACACACACACACACACACACACACACACACACACACACACACACACACACACACACAGAGAAATACGGAATGACAGCAGACTTCAGTACCAACACTATCCTCAGCTTACTCCTGAATCTTCACCCAACCAGCCTGTTTCTCTAACATGCACCCACACACCCCCCCACACACATACACACACTTTTCCTAACTGTTCACCCTGAGGACTTGTCCTCCCACTCTGTACCGCCACCAGTCTGCCCTGAGGGAGGAAGGGAGCACACTCACTTAAGAGGTGGGAGGTCACAAAAAGGGCCATTTTAAGTCCTTTCAGTGTAAAGTTTGTATGTGAGTGTGCATCTTAGTGAATGTGTGTGTCTGTGGCAGGGGTAGAAATCATGAGAAATGCGGATTCTGGTTATTAGGATGAGAAAGGTGCTTGGCATTTAGGAAATAGTACTTTCATTTGTGTTGCCTACAGGCTGGGAGGATCAGAGTTCTATTTGTCGGTCTGGTACAGAAAAAAATAAAAGGGGGAGTCAGAGCATCCTGATAGCTGTTACCAGATATAATGACTGAACCTTCAGTTCCTAACCTTGGAAAAGCACACCCAAGAGGCATGTTTGAAAATTTCAATTTGAAGAACTGTAAGCTGAGTCTTAAATAGCAGAGCACGCTGACAGTAACCAATTCTGAGCCTGTCAGGAGAGGGGACAAAATGCATAAGTGACCTTCTCATATTGGTCGGGATAAGGAGTACTTTCACTGAGGCATAACTTAGTGCTGCCAGGAGAGGCGAGGGATCTGAGGATGCAAGCAAAAATAGCAGCACAACACAACCCCGAGCTCCTCCAGAGACACAGGGCACCGGCGTGAAGACCCGGGTACACCACAGGTAAACAGCGGCCTGTCCACTCTGTGGAGCCCATTGTGTAATCAGCATCTCCTTTAATGTTCTGGATGTCAGCAGAGTGTATTTTTACCCTGGCCTCTATACAGCCCTGGTGAGCTAAAGGCATAAATAGTGCTCACTGTGTGGAGGATGAGACAGACTTTTCTACTGCGACTTTTATTTTACTTTAATCACCATGACAAGGAGATTTTCTTTAATAAACTAACTGTTCATTAGTTTGAAACCTTTTACTTAAAAGGTCAGTTCATCCAATTTACTCACAGAGACATTTTCATACTAACTTTCATTAGCATAACTTTTCTAGCCATGCAGACAGATTTGCTATAATTAACCTCGGTTTTGAGATGAGCAGTAATTTAAAATCGTAAAATTTGGATGAATTGAACAGTTATAAATGTCAGAGTCGCCACAAAGCAACAAAGAGACAAGAAGCATTGCAAAGGAACATTAGGTGGATAAACCCTTTTAGTTAAAAAACCAAACAAACAAACAGCTGGAGGGCAGGCCAAGGGCAACGCAACAGGCAGGATTTATTTTAACATTATTCCACCCTTCCTCTCGATCTCTATCTGGGGCAGGACGGAACAGAATCTGCATTTATGTGGCACTAAAAGTTCCACCTGTCCCAAGGACTACAAAAATGTTTTCATATTTTATATAGAGTTCATTTTTTCCCCAACTGCCTCTAGTTATACTGAACTCATTCATAATTGACACTCTGCTCAGGGAACTGTTCACCGCTCACAGGCAGATGACTGGGCATTGTCTATGTGATGAAGGCAGAGGTTTTTTAATGTTGTTTGTTTTTAGTTTTTCTGTGAAGGCGCCGTCACCATTAATAACACACATGCACTGGTACCAATTATCCTTCATGCATAGCAATACAATTAGCTATATGCAAAACATTGCTTAAAAAAATGTAACTGAGTATTTAAAATCTATAGATCACACTATGCTTAATCTGTTCTCATAAATGACTCACATTTTATTTGTGATAAGTATTGAGCTCGGCATACTATACATGGTGCCACTCATTTTACAGAGTAAACCTCTGCTAAGCAAGACAGAGTGGACTTGGAGTTGAATTGGAATAAAAAATAAAAAAGAATATATATATATATATGCTTAATGAAGGAACCGGGTGTAGAAGGACATGGTAAATGGCAGAAGTGCAGGTTTGTGGGAGGAATGACAGTTAAGTATTGATCTACCTCAGCCAGTGACTTGCAGAGACCATCCCACATATTCTTAAGAGAGCGCTGCATTTTTCTCTGTCTCACAGGCTTATTGAGATATCTGAGACCAATAGAGATGCTGAGTGAAGTGTAGCATCTTGTGCTAGCAGATGTTGAATGGACTGATTTGTCTGTCTGGTAGACTGATCTCGTCTCTGTATGAGAATTCCCTGGTTTCCAACCTGAGTACAAGATAAATGAAATACATTTGAGAGCTACTCTGAAAATAACCAGGGTTAAGAAACGATAGATCTCATTTTTGACCTTTGCCTTTTATTTTTATTTAATACACAAGAAGTTTCTAGTCTCTGTGCCTTTATTCTACTAAAACATTCTGACAGGATATAATCGCACTTTGTTAAACTGCTCCATTAGAAATCATTCCGTGATGAAGACTTGGAGGGCGTTAGGTGCTTCGTACTAAATGCCTTATGTGTCGGATTTAGTGGCAACTAATAGAATAATCCCCTGCCCATCCTCTACTTTAAAGCAGAGCCTAGGGTAAACATCAAACTTACAAACATACAAAGGTTGTTTCCATAGCCAGCATTGTTTCTACAGCATGTAGGATACTGTAGAAACAGTTTAACATGGCATTAGTTTTAAAAGACCCGCCCCCTTTGAACATATGAAGGACTTTTACGAAGGCAACAAAAACACAGCAGTTCTTCTCTTCAGGTGATTATACACTAGTGGAAACCAATGAAAGCAAGCAGGTCCTTTTAATACAAACAAACTGGATTTTAAGGGGAAGGAAACAAAAAAAGTTGGGATGAACTGGCCACATTTGCTACAAAAGCAGTTGGAGTTTAAGAATGCCTGATGAATGGACAAAGCAAAAGTCTCTGTACAAGCCATGTACCATACAGACCAGTATGAGAGAAATCTATCTTGCAGAAATGCAGATTCCAAGCAGGTCTTTGTTGTTCATAAAATTCTCCACTAGTAAATGATTTCATCTGCCTATGCAAACGAGACAAAAGATACAACTCAGCACAAAGCCACGATTATTAACCAAAAAACAGCCAAAAAAATTGTATTGGGTCACTCAATCCCTGAACTATGGCTTCATAGTAGACTTGTCCAGGCTTTGATTTGTAAATGCTTTGTTTAAATTCAAGAACAGCATCAAACCTCTGCATCCCACACAAATGCAAAGTGTTAGTGAGCTATTTTGTGGCTGACCATCTGACTAGCCTCCAGAGGAGCTCTGCCTTTGCTATCATCCTGCAGCCCTTAGCTGCCTCTTAATCTCCCTCAAGACCTTCTCCCTCCCATATGTGTTGACCTCATGCAATCAACCTGAGGTTTCCTGTTTGGCCTCTGCCCTTTCCTTCGGCTGTCTGCCATAGGTCTCTGACTGTACTCCTGGTCAGCCCCCAGGCTGTCCACCCCTGAGGCCTCTGGCTCCTCTACTCTCCAGCTCACAGACAAAACTCACAGTCTGAGTCAGAGATGACAGATAATACAACAGTGGTTATCAACTTGCTTTGTTAACCCAGGCTCTCTTCATTGTGTTCTGTGTGTATTTTCCATCAAAGTGGGTGCTCGGTGCATCATGTGACTCTCTTTTTGCTCAAATGCCACTTACCTCCACCATGAAGAGCATGCAAAAAATTATTACAGCCCAAAGCAATGTTTTATGCAAATAATATGCTCTCAAAATATAAACTTGTTGCAGCTGATAAAAATTATAATCAAGAACTGCATTTTCGTCTCATATCTCATGTTCCACAATGAAGGTTATGAGGAAATTATTTTAGCTTTAGACCAAATAAAAATGGAATGATTCTGATTAATTGAAAGATTTCTGTGACAAATATGTGATACAGCTGTAACATATTCACAGTGTAAAAAAAGCATAAAAACATAACCCAAAGTGGTGATGATATAGTTTGAAGGAATCACATCACATTTCATATAAGTGAGTTAATGTTATACTGATTAATTATGCAGCAAAAATTTCAAAATGACAAAGAGCAAAGACTATCTTGAAATAAAAACAAATAATCTTGCTCACAATTTTTGCATCACTGATAGTGGTTCCCACAATAAACAAACAAAAAAAAAACAAAACAGAGTGAATACATATAGAACGCGCCACTGTAATGCAGAGATTGGTGCAGTGGCATTGCTATCAATGTTATGGCTCATCAAGTTCATAACATCAACATACCCCACCAAACTATCCATTTTGCTCCATGGTGCACCCCCACCTGCCTCAGTTTTGTTTGGTGTCAGCTTTATGAAAAAAGAAATCTCTTTTGTTTCTATCCGCATGTCTTGTTGTTCTTTACATGGGCCCGCTTTTTAACTGCCAAAATCTTAACAATGATACATCGTGTGATGTTAGTTATATTACTAATTTCGGGTGCCTGTGCATAGGGGATCTTGGGGAAAAAAGTGTTTAAATACATAGAGAGAAATTGTGCCTCAAAATGACCAATTTTTTAGATAAAACCTACACAGTCACTGAAAGACAAAGATCAGTTCAGCAGAGAGAGTCGGTGTGAGTGTCTTACCTCATCACAGTGGAGTGGCGAACACCTGAGCTGGCACAGTTTTTCCCCATTCACACACTGACAGGACAGGCAGCCCTCCTCCCACTCTGATCCTGCCTGACTCATACACACAAAAAACACACAATATTTATATTAAATCACTAGACTTTAAAAATCCAAGGAACATGTTGATCCCCAATACCTTGTCATTCTTTCAATCATGCACACTAAGATTACTTTCTGAGTCGGTGCAGGTTTGATAAAGTGTAACTGGTCTCGGCTCAGGATCTGTTTCCTCAGTGAACAAACTAAAGCTTCAGCTGTGCCCTTGTGCATAATTTAAGATACGAGGGGCCGTTATGATGCTGTAATTATAACATCACATAACACAGACTACATTTTACAGGCTGCTTGTGTGTGTGTGTGTGTTAGCTATGGGAATCATTAATAGTGCTAAAATGTTAACCTTACAAAGGAACTCACTAGGGAGTGCCTTTGTGGCTCACACTGAGCCGTTTGGTAGTTGGTAGTTGATTAGAAAACCACAGAGGGCCTTTATTTGGACATTAGTCATAACCAGCGGACAGACTCAGAGAAGAAAACAGAGAAGACATGAAAAAATAGACAGATTATTAGTAGGAATGACAGAGAGGTGTAGAGAAAAAAGTGGCAATAAGAAAGATGAATGCAAAACAAACAGACAAACAAACAAAACCCTTCCTGGCTGTAATCTCTTTTTACATTGTTAATGGGCCTATTTCAATCAAAACATTGTCTCTCCATAACTCAGCTTTGTATTTTTGGTGCATAAATCTAACCAAACTGCACCTGAACACCGAAAATATTTCAACCAGAGAATAAAACTGAATTTCAGAGAAATAACAAGTAAGACTCAAAAAATTCTACACAAGATGTGAATTCCATTCTTCTTCCATTCTCATTCGAGAGCAAAACTCCTTCCATGTATCGGTGCCTTTTGTGCCTTCTTGTGGCCAAAAAATGTGTAATGAAAACAAAAATATGCAGAACAATTAGCCCGACGAACAAACCAAAGAAAAACTCTCTTGTCTCAGAAAAAATGGCAACAAAAAAACAAACAAACAAAACAAACTCTACGCTCCATCATCTGATAAAACTTTGTTTCGACCTGGGGGCTTTTAGGGAACTGGCAAACTTTGAAATATTGTCTTGGCAGCATATTTTTTCACCTGTTATTTAGTCATAAGGACAATCATTCATTTTCTTTTTCCACTCGCTTTTCACGGCTTCCAAAAGAAAACCTGAGGTAGGAGGGGGGGGAGGGGTCTGACCACTTGTCAGTGTATGATTAATTCTTATAATCCTAATATCCCCTCCATCATAAATAATTCCTTGCAGGTTTGCCGAGTTGCGGTCCGAGTGCTGACTTTCTACAGTACTTCCTGCATAATTGATGAGGCTGAGGGCTGGAGAGGCATTGTTGTGTAATGTGGCCCACGGGGCATGTCACTCATCTTCTAATAGGCCCTTCTTTATGAGTAAATAACACAATGGGAGTGAATGGGATGGAACGTAAACAACACGCTAATGGTAAGGTTCAGACAAATGCCACAATGAGGCAGGCACAATGGGTACAAGCTGCCAAGTTAACTGGGCAGCAGATGTCTGTTTACTTTGGTTGTAAGCCAGTGTGTGTGTGTGTTTGTGTGTTTGCGTGTGCATGCGTGTGTGTTTGCGTGTTAGTATGAGGGAGAGAGAGAGAGCGAGGGAGTGTACCTCCCGCAGGATGCCCTGGTCACTGCAGGGGCAGAGGGCAGGGATGACACACACGCCCTCCGTGTTTCGGTAAAGCCCCTCCTGACACACGCAGCCTTCCGCAGAGCTGCTGCAGTTGGTGGGAGAGGAGTAAATGTCCTGGCAGCTCCTCTCGCACAGCGGGACCTCTTCAGACACACTCCTCCTCCATTGCTCTCCAATAGGACATGCTGCAGAGGAGGAGAGGAGGAGGGAGAAAGGAGTGAAATTAAAAATAAACAGGTGTCATGGAGGAGAGGAAAGAATAGAGGGAGTATGGCGTGATGGAGAGGTAAAAATGAAGAAGTGGAGAGAATCTAATCATGATTTGTTGCGGATGAGGGAGTATGAGGAAACAAAAGGAGGTTTGGACGGAGAGCGACGCTTATTTTTTTTTTCGATGTTATCTTTCTCCTCTAGATTGTATTTAGTAACCAACATGTTATTCTAAATAAACTGTCCAATCACAGCTCAGCCTGCATAACTTGTGCTCAAGTTTTGGAATTCTCTACATTCTGAACCCTAACCCTTAGTGAGTGGGGGTGTAGTGAGAGTGTATTCAAGGAATAATTGCAGTTTACATCCTTATCTACCCACATTTATATTGTATTCACTGATCAGACGCAACATTGAAACCAGTGACAGATGAAGTCAAGGACATAGATCATCCTGTTGTTATACAATGTTCTGCTGTGGAACTTTGGATGCACATTTGATACAAACTACCACCAAATGGAAATAATCACTCTGCTGGCATGTATGATTCCAGTGAATAAATAACCAGTGAGAAACTTGCTGTCTTCATGTAGAGACTATTTGTACAGTGGAGTACAGAGGAACTTCAGCACACAACAAACACCTGAAGCTCAATATCAGCAGAGCCAGTGTGCTTTGTGTGGGACTACAGTGCTGTAAACATGGGTGCAGCTACAAGGACGTTTTAAATTTTGGGATGTGTGTGTTTCATGTACATCTTCAACATGACAGCAAAAAGGTTCAAAACCATCATCACAGTTAACCCAGAAAACTATCACCAGTTCAATGTTCAAGCAAATTTTCCTGAGTTATGGGGCCCTATGGGTCCCTATTGTACACTTTCCGCCGTATGCCAGTGGGGGGAGAGTTTCCAGATCAACCTTTGCCACCTTGTTCCAGGAGCAGCAGAGGAATCCTCCTCAGCTCCACTCAATGCGCCACTAGCACACAGCCTGTAGTCCAATCAGCTGTGTAGAATCATCTCATCAATTCATAAGTGTTTCATGGTTGTTTCTCTGGCCAGAAATGCATGAATCGATCGAAGAATCCGCTCTCATTCCCTTTAAAGACTGGTTGACAATGCGCCGGTAGTACAACAGGAAACGTGCTAGGACACACCTCCATTCCGCCTTCATTCCCGCCCCTTGGCACACAGGGGTACAATAGTTTGCCATCGTACACTTGTGGCAAAATTGGCATTTGTGCCGGGTGTACAATAGCAAAGACACCTGCGCCACTGGTGAGGTGTTAAGGGAACGTCCCACCGGAGCTGGTAGCTGGTGTGAGGGAAGTCTGGGCTTCCCTGCGGAAGATAAGCGGAAAAAAATGGATGGATGGATGGATGGATGGATGGATGGACCTGCGCCACTGGTGTTTGCACCGGGCGTACGATAGGGCCCATGGTGTTGAATAATGGTCATCAAGTTTTTTTTTGTGGGACACCGTAATATCACAGTTGACCTTTCGGCTTTTGGATATAAAATATTATCAATTTATTCTTGTGTGACAGCTTATTATTAAATGAATATGAATTCTTGAGTTATGGCCAAAAAAGCATGTTTTATTTGCACACACTGATCTTGACTGTAGACAGCTGATTCTAATTGATTCATCCATGAGTCCAGGTTGAGGTGTGAGCCCGATTAATAATTCTTTTTATGCATTTGCAAGATACCACATTTATGCAAATGAGACAGATATAAGGTCACAGTGACCTTGACATTTGACCCTTAAACACCAAAATGAAATCAGTTCATCCATGAGCCCAAGTGGTATTACAAGCCAAGTTTGAAAAATCCCCTCGAGGCAATTCTCAGCTGTCATGTCCCTAGAGAATAGAATGGAATGACAGACAATCTGTAAACATAATGCCTCCAGCCACAGCAATCTCCAATGCAGGGGACCAAACAGCCCTCACTTCCACTGAGGAGCCTTTCCCCACTATGTGAAAGTGGTGGATGCAGCCAGAGTTCAGGCTTACATTTGCAGCTCTGTTCTGCTCTGTATTGGATTTTAGGATGTTTACATTCCAGCAGCCACAGCCAGCATTACCTAATATATGTTGCTTTTGCCAACACATTAGTCCTCATTTGAAGTCTTTCCTCTTGTAACATTATAGTGAAAACAAACTATCTGAATATATGAACAAGTGTGTAAGCTAAACAGTCACACTGGTTTATGTTAGAATGAAAAATCAGTCCGAGCTCAAACTCGTCCTCATATGTATAAATCTAAGACTAACTGCATCTGTACTGCAATACAAAAACAACAAAGTCTCTATATTTTAATGACTCCTGTGTTTATAGATGCAAACTTTTTGCCGTGGATATGCAGTTTCAGACTTAACGCGTTAAGTACTCCATGTATTTGTAACGTGAATATTTAGGGCCCTTTACTAGATTCTCATTTTCAAACAAGGCAGCTAATTACACTAATCAAATAAATTAACGAGGCATTGCTTTTATAACAAATGTATAAAGTTAACAAAAGCGTGACTAGATAGCTGTTTATAGCTCATGCCAGAAACAATTATTGTTTCAGTGGACAACATCAAGACCTCATAGTTAGAAACTATGTTTGTTGTATGTTGTTACCTGTCTGGAATCAATGTCCACTGCAAAAATAAGTAACTAGAAACTTTAAGTGGAAATTTACACTGCTGTTATTAAAAACTGCACACGCCACTTGAGAACTGAATGCTTGATAGACGTAACAAGAGTAACTTACACAAAGCTTGAGGTTTAACATTGCCATAAAATGCAGTTTGCACTGTTTACTATACTAAGTTTTCCCTCTTTTCACTCACCACAGTCAGGGGCCACACATGTCTTGGTGCGGTGATCAGGGCCCTCGCATGGGGCCCCTCCATACTGACTGAGCTGCAGGATGGTTCTGCTGGAGCTCTGTTGCCCTGAACCGCAGCTTGCTGAGCAGGGACTCCACTGGGACCAGCTGGACCACTCACAGTCCACTGCAGGAGGAGAGGATGGGAGAAAACTATGAACACATTTAGGTCAGTGTTAATTTCACCTCTGTTTACCTGCAGTGGTGAGGCGGCACAGAAAACATTTCTACTCCGAGCAATGTTCTGAAATGAACCCTCTCCAACGCCAAATTAACATTTCAAATTAACAGAAAACACCTTACAGAAATTAAAAAAAGTTTAAATACTGTGTGAGATCCCCATTAAAAACAGAATGCAATAATTTTATTAACTTTGAAACATATCATTGGTGTCACATGCAGGAAAAACATACTTACACAAATCAACAAAGTTGATAAGTCCAAGCATTAAACAGGTATGTTTTTGTGCTACTTTTGATCGTATGTGTCGCATTCTACATTTTGCTGTGTTCTACACATGGTCTGTATTTTTTTAGGGCCATAATGCTGAAAAAACAGACTGATTAAAAGACTAAGACTGACATACAAATATGCAAAAAAATTAGGTTGTTTATTTTATTAATACGAAATAATCAACAATAAATGCTTTTTGTATTTTTCAATTTAGTTTCAGACGTCTCTGTCAGAGAAAACACATAATTTATAGGAAGGAGGGAAAAGTAAAAGGGAAGATGGATAAAAAATAGGGAGACTGAAAAGGAAAAGGCAAGAAGCAGAACTGACAGAAAAATAAATCTTTGTAAATATATTTTTTTTCTCTGAAAGAGGCAGTCACTGACTTAGAGTGAAATTACAGCATTTGTGAACCAAAATTTCTTATTTTATCCTTTATATTGATCATTAAAATATTTTACTCATCAACTCCCTGATGAAGATTTGAGCAAAACAGACTCTGGAAAGAACAGGTCAATTGGTGCAACCATGAGCCAAAAATAAACAAAGACATTTTTTTTTGTCAGAAATTTCCTCAAGCAAATCATACGTTTTCCATCACTCTGGTTCATTTCAATGCTACATACTTTTTTGGTGTAATGACACGACAAGTTAAAGGAAGAGTATTTGCTCAATAACAGCTGCACTGTTTTTTACAGGAAGTAAGACTGACAGGGGCTACTTCCTGTGTTACCTTTGGCTAAGACTCAGAAAAGAGTGTTTCAGGTGATTTATATGACTTTTTATTATTATATTATATTAATTATATTTGTTTTTATTAGTCTCATTTCATTACTTTTTTTTTTTATTTATATATTTCAATTGTAATTAATTAGTTACAGAGTTTGTAACTGAGCGATTTCACTTATTTTTTGTTTAAGACCTTTGGCCTTGTAAATACTGACTGTTGGAAGTTACTTCTAAATACTCTTATCAACATGGTTGAGCGCAGGATGAAAGGCACCGCTGAGCAGATGGTGACAGCTAAAAACCTGGGTCAAATCACAGAGCTTTTCGCACATCTAAGTCTCGTAGGGGTTACGAATGGTTGCACTTTCTCACTTTCAACTCCCCATTATCTTCCAGCTCCTTCTCCCCCCACCAGTTCAAGATGATATTACATGTTTACGAAACAAAACCCCAATAACGGCTTTTGTAGACTGTGATAGATGTGCCTGTCACTCAATTATTTGAGACAACTGTTGCAGCAGCTGTTAGTAACTATAGATAGGTTAACATATTCATCATGGTTTGGACAGTTCAACCAAAGATGATTGTTGCTGGTGCTGTCGGTGCTGAAACAGAGAGGCCCTCCAAGGTGTGAGAAATGCATTAAGTAGGAGCAGCTGTGACGAAGCATCACTCACCGTCACAGAGCTCAGAGGTGCAGTTGAACACTCCTCCCTGGCAGACACTGGAGAAAGTTAGGAGAAGAGTCAGGTGAGAGAAGAAGACAGTAAGGTTGATATTATTGAGCTCAGAGACGTGCAATCATCATGTGACACAGCTGAGACCATTAGACAATATTAAATGAGTATCAAAACCTCTCTGAGGGAGATAAAATTACTTACGGCATGTCTGCTGCATGCTAGACTATCTATTACGCAGATATCATGGTAGCAAACTGGATTATTATGAACTGTATCTGTGATACAATGAAATCCAACTCCACCTATGCTCCACAACACTTTGAAAAACTAATAAAAAATGTATTTGAAGAAAGGGTTTCTAACATCTATTTCTACCATCCCATCTCCTCCAAACATATTTCAATTGTTTTAATCTTGACCACAGTCTCACTCATTCGCAAGCACAAATGACACTAGAACCTCAACAGAGATTATGATAACATTTTTAGTGAGATGAAATGACTACAGGCTGATTTAATGCTTTAATGCGTCCACTAACTAAAGAATGAAAAATGGATATATTCATAAAAGTATTAACCAACATTCATGTTTTGTTCATCAAATGAACCAAAACAAGATTAACAATTGAATTCCGGAGAATAACAGAATAAAGAGTGTAGCTATTGTAAGAGGAACAGACCAAAGTGGTGTTACATGGTCAAAGTGTGAAATGAAAATCTTTGATTGATACAGGAGGCAATTCTCTTGCTATAAACCACTACAGTACATACCTAAGAAATTATAAATAAGTAATAAATAAGTACTGTCTGTTTTTATGGAGGATAAAAATAAAAAAACTTTCATTTAAAAATTACTGGGTGACTGGGGTATACGTATAACTATACACCTAATAATCCAAACACTAAATGGCAGGGGCCTAGATACACAGTGCCAACCAGCTCATCAGGAAAACACATGCACCCTAGAAAAAGCAATGAAAACCAATCTGGGATTTAGCATCTTGCCCAGGAACTCTTTGACATGCACACCGGAGGAGCCAGAGATCGAACATCTGACTGTCTGGCAAGCAGATACATGAATAGATTTTTATTTAGGAAACCGATTGATTGAGAGGCAAAGCAAGAAACTTACTGAGAAACAGAAAACCAGAGGCAAGGCTGATGTAAAGCCACCTCAGTGTAAATGCTACAATTTAGCAAATCTCCATCATCAAAGTGCATCATTCACTCAGTCAAAGTCAAGTTTATGTTCAGTGACCAGACACAACCACAACTCCAGATACACGGTGTTTGGTGTTCAAAAATGCATACTTTTAAATTCTGCGCCTTTGTCTGCAGTCGGTAAGATTTATTTATGAAGTAGAAGTTGATATTAGTGCCATTAAGACAAAGGGGGAGGCTGTGATTGGAAGTAGAGGCTATCTGCAGTTTCTCTTACAAGGCAAAGAATTCTTAAGATAAAACTGACACTTGCAAATTGCGTGACTTTTGCCAAATCCCACAGAACGCATGGTCAAACATGCTTATCATATCTCCTCCTGTTTGTGCTCTCCTCTCTTGAATGCATAAAGGATAAGAAGGGTGCTCTGAGAAAAAGGCTACATTCTGTCATGTCTGCATACAACATTCTAAAAGGGAGATACCAAGCAGTGTCCATCAGTATCACCCAATCCACTTTGTAATAGCCAGCTGTTTTATGTTTCCTAAGTCCAATTAAATTAGAAAATATTGTGTGCCCATGTTAAATTCACATGCAAGTGGTCCTTACTCTGCACTAATATGTGCTGCCTGATCTTGACAGATTAAAAAAAGCTGTGGCAAAGTGCAAATGATGGAAATAAGGAAACCAACAATATTGTTTGTTCCTGTTTGCTGCCTGGGTATGTCAGTGAGGCTGGACTTTCATTCTGAGCCGAGGACAAGGATCAGTCTGGCATTTACTTCCCCTGTGAAAGCTCCTTTATGTACGAGATTCAGCATCTGAGCTGAGACACTCAAAGCCGTTTTAGTGAGTCGGATCCACATCCAGATAGTCTGAGGACATCTTAACTGATCACAGCAGATAACCCTGTCATGTGTTACCATGTGTTGCAGAGGTGCTGAATGGTGGTTCCAGGTGGCAGCAGAGCTTCTGTGTCCTCCTCAGTGCTGACATTCCACCTTTGGTAGCCAGCAGGCAGGGACAGTGGTGAGCAGGGACAGTCAGTGCGGGACACGCAGACGCCTTCATGCAGAACCTAGGCGGGACACAATGAGACTGAGAAGAGTCAGGCTTTCTAAGGGATAAAATGTGGTCACAGCTATCTGAACAACACACACACACACACACTCAGAAATCTAGGTGTTCAGACCTGTCCAGGAGGGCAAGTGCACCCAGGGGTGCAGGGTCCGGGTAAACACTGAGTGTGTGGCCACAAATCCTCACAAGTATATGGACAAGAACCTGAACAGTCATTAAACACCTGCCCGCTGGGACACTCTGCATCACACAGGAAAAACAAACATTCAGTTAATTACAAGATGTCTCATATATTTGTCAATACACAGAAAGATGTGTGTGTTTTCTGTGCATACTTTACAGTCTGTGTCTTGACTACTAAGTGAACATACCAGTTTTAGTTCCTATGAGTTGTGTATCCTATGTTTCAGGACACACTTTCAGTATCCTGAAATATATTTTTGTTATAAGTATAATATTCAAATGTGCTTGTTGTGTGTGTTGGTGTTACCAGGCAGGCAGCTGTTGGTGTTACAGACAATGTGCTGTTCAAGCGGTCCAACACACACTGCACCGCCGGGTTCTGGCTCTCTAAGGACTGTCTTGTTCCGCATTGACAATCCACCGCCACATGTGGCGCTGCACTCACTCCAAGATGTCCACTCGCTCAACAAACATCCAGCTGCACAGAAATGGAATCGTTTCAGAAATGGATGAGACAGTTCAATGAATCTTTTAAGTACAAATCTTTTAAGTAAGGTTGCATTAGTATGAAGTCAAAGTTTTTACTACAACTACCTGGACATGAAGCCAGATTGCAGCTCTCTGTTTGCCTGGTGTCAGCACAGGAAGGACCGCCCTCTGCATCCTGGCAGAGGCGTGTCCTTGTCCTTTGGCCATGTCCACATGTGACTGAGCAGGAAGTCCAGGGGCTCCAGGGCTCGTACACGGGGCAGGGAAGTTTGGTGCACACGAGAGTGCCGTTTTCACACACACTACAGACAGAGGGGTGTTTGGAGAGGTGAGATAAAGGCTTGGTCTTTGGCAAAGCGGAAAAGTTAGTTATCTAAACAGCTCAACTCATAATGTGGGACATTCTCTGCTAATATATTAGACCAAGGACAAACTTTTCAAGAAGCACATATTTCATAATTTTGACTTTTCACATCTAGACATATAATTATCACTCAGCCATCCTTACCATGTGTTACAGTCCACTACAAGCTTCTCTTTTGGGATGAACTCTAGCGTCCCATTTCCTGAAGGGATCCCACAGCGACACTGTGTCACAGACACACAGTGTCCGTCTTGCAGTAACTGTCCCTCCGGACACCGACAACCTGAGAAATCACAGGAAAAAGAAATATGAAAGAAAAATATAAATTTACAGGGGGAGGGATTTGATTGGTTGATCCAGTAATCAAAGAGTATTTTTAACTACTGTTAGTTAGAAGTCAGATGTTACCTGGGTGACAAGCTCCTTGGAGACACTGCACATGCTCCCACAAGTCAGCGCAGCTGCGAGGGCACTGATTGGCACAGCTCTCTTTGTAGCTCCGCCCCCTGTCCTCACAGCGCTCACCTAGGAAACAAGAAACAAACCAATGCCCTCTTCTTATTTCTCATTTTGCCAATCATCAGTTCCTTTCCTTGCCTCCTCTCCTCCCATCTTAACTCGTCCCACCTGAAATGCTCGTGGAGGAGGCAAGGAGGAGCTACAAGGGGGGAGGAGTCGAGACAACAGGCTGAATAAAAGAGACATCCTTGCTTTGACCCTTTTCTTAAAACCACATGATGTAAACATGCTGTTCAGCACAGCTGTCCATTATTGAACATGAAATTGACATCTTTTACCATTTTTTACGATTGCCTACCTCTTTATTTTATGATCTCTGTCAAATGAATTTAACAGAGTTCATGACAACTTGTACGCTAATTTAACAAATACAAAGTGAAGTCGATCAATGCACACAAACAAACTCATTCTATTCTCTCTTGTGAAAGGAAATATGACTGATTGTACAGTTGAACATCTTAAATATCTGATACAAGTTACAAATACAAGAGGACGAGTTGCTTTCGCCTTCCTAATGTTTCTTTCATATTGCACATTGGATACACCTTTGTATCCTTGTTTGAGCTCCTCAAGTAAGTCTCCTCTCTCCTCACTCCTCTCTACCAGACACATTTTAGAAATCGGGTTTTCCTTTAAAATAGTTCACTGTAAATGATTTCTAGGTCACAGGCAGGATGACAGAGGAAAGAGGAGACGAGACAAAATATAAAAGTGACAAAAGCCAAACTCCAACCACCCTTCATAAAGCAGCACTGAGCACATTTGGCTGCATATGCTGCAGAGAGTGACTCGGCCTTAACCTTTAATAATCATTTTTGCATCATTTTCCTTTCTGGAGTTGGACTGTAAAAAAACTTTACTGGCATGTTTCCAAAGTCTTGCAATAATAGAGAACCCACAACATTTTTTTTTTCGACCAAGAGATAGATGATTGACTTTTTTGGACTTACCTTTCTGTAAACACCTTTATGTTTCTAAATTAGATAACTAAGTCTGGTGAGATCTGACCACAGGGGGTTTCGTACCTGGGCAGAGTCCTGTGTTGCAGCTCTGGCTCTGTGTCTGCTGGCTCTTGCAGTGGGGTCCTAGAGGAAAGGCCAGGGGCCGTCTGTACCTCTGCCTGACTCCCCCGCTGCATGGCTCCGCACAGGCTGTCCAGGCGCTCCACACACTCCACTGACACAAATCTGGAAGGGTGGAGGAGGTTATCACAACAACCATCAGCACTGATCTCATCATAATCATGGGCTGTAATTATGATGATGCCTGCTGTGATAAGCTGCAATTGCTGTTACAGTCATCATCATTAATAGTAACGAAAGCCTGTTTATTGTTTATGGACTTTTGTTTGAACAAATATTAGCCATTGAGATGTGGATTTATTTTTAAACTACTCATATAATGATAAAGTACAAGACTTTAAACCCAAGGTCCACTGGACATGCTCGTAATTTACAGCCATTTACATTCCAGTCTAAGGGGGGAAGAGCCAGAAAAGAATAAAGGATGGCAGAGTTGAGTTCAGGATGAGTAATTACTGTACACACATGACACTAAATCCAATCAACCGGATGTATCCCCACAGACACATGGACATCAAACTTTCCCTTTCCTCAGATCTCTCTTCCAATCCCACTCCTCTCAGGAGTAATGAGAGTAGGGCTGTGGGGATGCACAATGCCATTTATCAAGGTAGATACTGATTGCAAGCTCCTAAATGATCTACTTATGCTGAGTATTAATATAAAATGGCAGCAGGGAACTGACACAGTACAAGTTCACAGAACAATAAATTCAATAAAAATACAGTGATTGTGATCAAATTGTACTAGAAAATTGGAAAATTAAATATGACTTAATCTTACTTACAGGTTAGAAACTATTATGTGTTAATCTTCTTTGCAAAGTTAACAACAATCACCAATCGCTCAGATTATGGAAGAAACATCGTGCCAATCTTGCTATTTTGTTAGAATATCACAACATCTTTTCTTGTCTTTTGGGAACAAGCCAGGAAAACGATGTTCAGACATACCTGTTTTGCGTGCTTTGTCCATTAAGATCTTAGTCTACAAAATTCTTCCTCAGTGAGAAGAAAACTCATTTGTTAACCAACTATATCCTTAAATATATATCAAGGATTAAAAGAATTTCATTTCAAATGGATTTGGACAAATCTGTTCATGCTCACAGTTTGATAGGCTCATCTTTGGTAATCCTGCCTTTACACGTCCCTCTAAAAAGTCGATCAGGCACCTGCATCTCATCCAAAACATTGCTGCTGAAGCTCTTATTAAGACTCGTTGGTAGAACACATCAGTCTAGATATAAGGTCTTGGCACTGGCCTCCTGAATGTCAAATAATTGATCTTTTATTGATTAGTTTAGGGCTAAAATAAATCTGGTCTGTGGCTATATTAGGAAATGTCAGGACCTCTCTGGGCCCCCGGGACAGGTCTGCTCTCTGTTGCTGGTTTAAAATTAAACATGGAAAGACAGCATGCAGTGTTTAAGCGCTGCTTCATCTCTGAATCATTTTTTCTACATTGTTCTTTTATTAAATTAAATTCCGAGCAACGTATTGTTATCTCTCACTACACTGTCACTGCACAGCGTTGGTTTTTCGCTTTTTTCAGCTTGTCTTTATGTCTTACATAAAGCAAAATTGTTGGATGTTGAAAAGTGCTACATAAAAGAAATGCCTTGCACTGTATTACAACCATATTTTAGCATTAAAATATGTCCCTGCTCTCCAGAGGAAGTCATGCTGTAGTCATCTCATCCCACAGTTACTCTCTGATACAATCTGCAATTCATTTTTTTGCAATTCATTGTTTTCCACAGTGCCATGCTTGTCTAGCTCCGACTCGTTCACTGCATTGTCTGCATAGAATCTTATGGTGAAGGTAAGTATCAGACTGCTGAGGGGAACTCAGGTGGAGCAAAACTGCCCCATTCATTACTTTCCCTCACTGAGGAGTATAAGAAGCAACTGGAGCTTGACAGGCAGACTGAGGAACTGACTGCGTTCTGCAGTCTGAGATAAAGGAGCTGCTCTGTTCAGAGTGAGCCTCTTTTTGTCCTCTTGGACGACCACCATTACCTCTGCAGATATTAACATCTGGGCAGGGCCTCTCTTCCACCAGTGGTCCTGGACATTGGCTCTCCTCCTCTCTGGAAACAGGAAGACCAGAATCCAGATCCAAACAAGCCCTGAAACGTCTCTGGAGTGAGACCATCGTACTGCCACTGGTAGCCCCTGCCTCGGAGGTGCTGTGCTGCAGGGAGGCGGCCGGTACACAAGGAGAACATGGAGTCCACTCTGACCACTCACTGAGGATGACTGAAAACAAAAGAGAAAAAGCACAGTAAGAGCTGAGACTTTACACTTAAACCTCTTTACATGACTCTTATCACTCTGCTTTCTCACCTTCACACTCTCTCATGTCACATTGCAGAGTTCCATCATGGCAAAGGCTGAGGGCAAAACAAGCAAGGAGATGGTAACAAACTGAGTCACAGATCCCAGACAAAGAGAGAAAACAAGAAGTGGATCAAAAGAGATATAACTCAAACTTGATAAGATGCAGCATTGAGGCACAAATACAGCAGTAGCTACGGTAAGGTCCTTCACACACTGTATTTACCCTGTTTTTATGCAGAGCTTGCTGAAGAGCAACTTCAGAGTTAATTAATTAAGTTTCTGTAACTAAGTAAGTGAAATGAAATCATTCAGGTGTAAGAGATGAATGATGCTGAAAATGCAACGCCCTGTTTTACTGCTCCATAAGGGTGTAATAACCAGGGTCTAACCAGGTACTGCAGCCTATGGTGACCGTGGCCCCTGGTGGGACAGTGACAGGTGTTGGTGGTTTTCCTGAAGCGTGGTGTTGCAGGCTAACACAGCCACACTCCTCTGGGGGAACACAGGTATTGTTCTGCTGCAGCAGGCCCTGGGAGGAAAGCACACAAGTTAGAAAGTGAAAGACATGGTCCTTTTTTAACCCACAGTGGCCTACAGCTTTTGCTATTGTAGGTTTAAGTATTTATTGATACACAAAAATATCTGCAGATGTGAGAGCATGAGTGTGCAGGATTTATGGCAATTTTGTGGAGAAAATGGAATATAATATTACCTTTTATTATCACTTTATTTTTTAATTATTTTTTCATTAGTGTATAATCACTTAAAAGTGATTTCATTATCTTAGAAAGATCATGTCATACCCACATAAAGAACAGGTCCTCTATCACAGAGTCCACCATGTTTCTACAGTAGCCGAAAATGGACAGAAACAAACAGTGGCTCTAAAGAGTTCTTTCTGTTAGTTCTTCAGGTTTTAAACAGCCACCATAGTTTCTCCCACACACTTTGTGAGAGAAGTTGTACTCTGTTGGTTGCACTCTCCAACCCCAGCTCCAGTGGCCACAGTATCCTGCATATTGATGCTATATGATGCACAGTAAGTGACGTGTCCTCTGGTGATCTTACTGTTTCATATTTTATTATCTCCTCTCCTTACTGCTGTATGGGCACAACGTCAGTCTATCAGAAAGGACTTTCAGGTTATTGCAATAAATTGAAGCTGGAGGCTCCCAAACGTCATTATAAAGTTGTCACCGCAACTCATATCGAAGGGCTGTATAAAACAACAATATGCAGCACAGCATATTTCACTTCTCAAATTCATGACAGTATATTTTTTGCTCTGGTCTAATACCAATACACAATGCAAAATGCAACATTTTAAAAGCAGATTGCAATAATGTGAAATTACATTTTGAAAATATTTGTAACATGCTATTTGCACTGTATTTCAACTGAGAGTTTGTAATAACTGGTAGCAGTAGAACTAGAACTTTTTGACTAGACAGAATATTTTTTGATAGCTTTCTACATGAATGTAATCAAGCGTATAATAGATCATCACAAATGTTAGCATATTTTGTATTACACTAATTTAACCACCAAACAAGGACACACCTTTATCTGTAGAACATTAATGTGCAATGCCTCCTTTTTACAAACCATTATCACAAACACTGAAGGCACTGTTTAAGGTTTCTCTCATTACTAGAAATCCATTTCAGGCTTGCTTTATTGCGAGTAAAAGTGTGGGACGGTTGAGCTGAACATAGACAATCCTCTCTAAGCTGTATAATAGAGAAAGGCTAATGAAATACTCACCTGCGGGCAGTAGCAGCCAGGTGTACACTCCCTCACACTTAAACACAGATCTTCCCGTCCCTGCAGCGCACACTGCTTCTGACAGGGCGCACCACACGCTGAGTACACAAATGGAGCTTTACAGTCTGCAATAATGAGAAAACAAACATGAAGTGGACGGTATCAATATGCAAAAAAAAACAATCACACACATACACATATGCATGTACTAGGCCAAGCACACAGCATAATTTTGACAATAAAGATGCTCAATTTTATATCTTTGTATAAATACATATGCAGACTCAGCTGGCATCAAATGGACCTGATAAGAAAAAAACTTGCACAACCTCCTATTAAAAAAATCTTCTCAATCCTATAAAGACATAGAACACTTTGTAGTAGTATATACAAATGTCTCCATTTATGATAATATTCAAATAGATGCAAACACATTCATATTTTTTTTCATGGTAGTTTTTTTTATCTCACCATGGCATTCACTGAGGCTGCATGGCCTACTCTGTGTTTCAACAGGAGTGCACTGTTGCCCCCTTGTGGCTGGGGAGAGAGCTACACGGTAACGCTGCTGTCTCTGAGACACACAGGAGCACTGAGACCAGACACTCCACTCTGACATGGGACAGCCTGCGGAGGAAACCAGGTTATTCATTTGATGCTGCACACAGGTTTATACACTTGATTCTTATTTTTCCATTGACTTATAATCTATATAGCAGCACTTGGACATGTACTCATGTGACTCAGTGTTGGCTCTGGTTAGTCAGGTTTTAAAGGAAAAACTATTGCTAGGATAATCAGTATATCATGGATCTATTTATACATCAGACACTGGGTTTTTATTTTTTTCAATCAATGTAAATCTATTACTTCAAACATACAGATAAAGCAGAGACAAAGAAATTAAATTAGGGACCATGATGACCTGACACTAACAACATCAAATAGCCCCATACACCTAATTTGCAATCAATCACTGCATAAATCAATGGTCAAATTTAGCTTTGGACAAGCCTGGGAAATGTATCTCATGTATCAAATTATTGAACACAAATCTAAACTAAATCTACTTAACATCATTTTCTAAACATCTGTATAAAGTCTATATGATCTCAAGCCTTGATTGTGAACAGTTACAGCAACTTACCCAGAATTTAAAGCAAGCATTCAGTAGGTCATCAGGACAAACAAGTAAACATGAATAAGGAAGGGCTGGGCACTAATGTTAATTTGTTGTTTGTGACACACACTGTTCTTTTTAATGAACATTAAACATTACAAAGATGCCCCCGAAAGCAGAACCAGACCTCATATCTGACCCACTTTACTGTCATGTTTATGACAATTAAGTCTTTGATTGTATGCCAGTGTATGATGTGGAATTGCTATCTCTTTGTTTATAACAATTCCATGTTTTTATATTTACCGAGATAGATTTTTCCAAGGGTCACATCTGAGCTAAATCAGGCAAAAATCAATAATGTCTTTACAATGTTGACCATGTTTTAAATACTACCTGATGAAGAAGTAATATAGAAAAATTGATATTTTACCTCAGTTTACCTGCTATTTGACTGAGCAGCTGCACACAAGCAACAGTAACACTCTCTGGGTTTGTCGGGGTTTCTACCTGGACAGGGCTGTTTGTAGCACAGCTGGGTTTCCTCTCTGTTTCTCTCAGCCTCGATCTCAGCAGGACAAGCTGCATCTCCACCTTCCTCACACACACACACCCTGTGCCGTGACACAGAGCCTGCACCGCAGCTTCGGGAACATGGTGACCATGGCGACCAGGGACAAAGGTCATCTGTGGAAGAGAGTCATTATGATCAGAGCAAATGTGAACTGTATTTACTTCTCCAGTAGTTGACATTTTCCTTCCAAGATTATACACATAGTTCAGCACACATCAAAAACTGTCACTGGAAATGATGATCTATGTCTTGATAATATGCATACTTTAGATGGCTGTGAATGAATGAATGAATGAATGAATGAATTATTTCAATGAATGACTGAATAAATGAAAAAATTAATAAATGAATGAATGAGTGAATGAATGAAAGGATGAATGGATATATATAGTTGTGGTGTTTCTGAACAAACCGAGGCAAGGAGGAGTGTGACACTCCTGAGTTTCTGTGTCTGGCCCGCTGCAGTGAGACCCGTTGTTGCGTGGGGGGGGGTTGATGCAGGCGTGGGTTCGAACTTGTGTGCCCCGCCCACAGGTCACTGAGCAATCAGACCACACTGACCATGGGGTCCAATTACCGTCCACTGGAAACAGCACAGACAGGATTGGGTCATTCAACACTGAAGCTGTAAGGCAACTCTGACACAAGTTAAAATGAAATATACATGTTTTGCATCCTCTTTCATTAAAAGTAAGCTTATACTTAAAGCTGGGTACATAGTTAAGCAGATTTTTAGTCGTGCTCTTGTTATTTTACCACATTTAGGCCAACTTAACGTAATCTTTGTCTTTGAATTAAATGCAGCGACCCACCTCTGCAGTCAATGTCTTGGCAGTAGTCCCCCTCTGGCGTGCATGTGCTAGTGTAAAACACAAAGTCAGGTCCTTTAAATTCTGAAATTCCTTTCAGTGAAAACTCTTTTACAGCAACATATTCCTGCCTCTGTGTTAGTGTGCCTCCATCTCACCATTGTTTACACTCGCCCTGCAGCCAGGTGTCACCCACAGTGAGTTCCTGGTCGTCATGGAGACAGAGAGGCGGGCAGGGACCTGGGGTGCAGGATTTATGCTGGACTTCCTCGAACTGGCAGTCTGCTCCCTCACTCTCAGGGATCAGAGACCTGACAGACAAAGCGTGTCTGTGGTTTACTGGGATGTTATATGTCTTTATGAGCAATACGTTCTGCTGAGGGATGAATGTTTGTTTTCTAATGAATGAACAAGAGAGTAATTCTAAAGGTGTTGTATATAATAAGTATGGTGTGTGAGTTTTCCTTCCTCACCTGTATCTGGTCCTTTGGCCCTGCCCACAGGAAACGCTGCACGATGCCCAGCTGGACCAGGAGCTCCAAACGCAGGCGGCCTGACATGTGTGATTAGTGCAGAGGAGCTGTCCGTCAGAGCAGCTGCAGTTGTTGCAGTCCACCTGATGCCAGCTGCCAGCTGCCCAAATCTGCCCCAGCGAGTCCACACAGTCACACTGCCACAGCTGCACACACACCCCATCCTGCTGCAACTGGCCTGCACACACACACACACACACACACACACACTAGTTATTTTAACTCTGTTCTATGTTAATAGACAGACTTGAGAATTTTATCAGACCCCATTTCAGTCACATATATGCACAATAAATATGCCACCTAAAGCCCCAAAGGTACTTCAAGTACAACAGCTTCCTCACCCACAAAAGAACTCATTTAATTAAACTGTCTTTCCACCAAAAAAGCAAAAGACATATTTTGTTTCCAATCTCTAGTTCTGTCTAGTCGTAACTAGCCAGACTGACTATTTTGGATTTATTTCCCCAAGATCTGGAATATCTGTCAGAGATTTGAGCCTCCAGCACAATATAGTGAATGATATGCTGTTTTGCAGAAATGAGAAATCTTCCTTCTTCTTTTTTCAAAAGGTAATCCACAGATATCATTGCGAAAATTTTCTGATAGGGACTATTTTTTTAGAAGACAAACTCCAATTAAGGTGCTGGTAATGAACAGAACATCTTTAAACACAAAACTTACTCCCTTCAGAAAATGTTGGCAAGACAAGAAACAAAGCTTTCTAAATGCTGCCTTACTTAAACTTTTGAGGTATTGTTTTTTTTAAGTTATTTTTTCCTGAATATTTATTTTCCAATATGAATTGTTTTAAAACCACAAGGAGATGTGACCTTAGTTTTCTTAATGGTAACTACAGCTAAGGGTTACACTGTGAAATACTCACTGTGACTAAGCATGACATTTGCCTCGAAAAACATGTTCCTGCTAAAGTTTTCAATGCTGCGACATACCAGAGACAAACGCCAAAACATGAGCAAATAAAACTAAAACCATCTGCATAGGTACACACCACTACATTCACAGTTTGGAAATTCAGGTGAACTGCTACTTGTTTGGAAATCCAGGTTTTACTCTAAGTCCTTATAACTTTGGAAGCCTTATTTCAATACAGCTTGTGCACATGTGCACACACACATGAACTGTATGGTGCTTATCTGTTGAATACCATCGGGCAAAGAACCTTTGGGGAAGAATCGCTCAGATACTGTAAGCAAACACACACATGCACACAGAGAGAGGGTTATCTGTAAATAAAATGATAGCAGTGTCAGTGCCTTGAGGGCAGCGACAGCCTGGCTGACATTCGGCATCGCCCTGGCATTCTATGCCCTGCTGGAGGTCTGAGCACCGCTGTGGACACTGGTTGGCACACAACACGAACTCCTGGCCTGGCGGGCACCCTTTCTCGTCTGAAAATACAAATACAGAAGGTCATGAATTTTCCCATGATGCTGCAGGCATTCTCTTCTCATGACATGCCTTACCAACAATGCTGATCACAGGCTGTGCTGACTTTTAAGACACAAAGACCTACCTAGAAAAACAGCCATATGCTGAATTAATAAGCAATTGTCTTAGCATGGGATGAACTATTCTTGCAGTCACAGCAATCCGAGCTCTGGAAGTGTGTGTGAACATGTTGGGTCCGTCTCACCGCAGGGTTTAGTGTTGCAGGGTTTGACCTGGTTCTTCTCTCCCTCACACTTCTTCCCACCGTTCTTGGGCGGAGGGCTGGAGCAGGAGCGAGTGCGAATGGAGCGCCCGCCACCACAACGCTTATCACAGCGGGACCAGGGACTCCAGCGAGACCAGCCTCCATCCACTACAGCACCAGCACACAGACTCAAATGTAATGACAATGTCTTTGCAGATTTTAAACGGCATACAAAGTACAGTTTACATACTGTAAACCAGGGTTTGGCAACTTTGGACATGTGTACCACTTCTGGCATGCCACAGCATAATCACTGGCACACTTGCAAAAAGCAGTACCCTCTCAGCAGCTTTTAAAAACACCTGTTTAACAACGCACTGGTTGGGGGCATTCAAGTCCTCATGGAAAGAGGAGTTTGAGTTTTTTTTCCAAAGGACTGTGCTGTATGTGTTTTGAAAATGGTGGTGGCCAAATGTCAAGTGTTAATGGCAATTTTGAAGCATGAGAAGAGGGTGGAATTCAATAAACTTGCATTTCGAGGCAACAAGTTTTAAATGAGTTACCGAAAGAAGTGTTTTGAAATGGGATCCATGTATAATTTGTAAGTCCATGTGTGAATAACAGAAAAAAATCTTAAAAATGTTGCTGCATGCGGCCAATATGGATGGAACAAAATTCCCAGTCTGCTGAAAATGTTTGTGGATGCTTTGTTATATGTAAACCAAATGTTTAGCTACCCGATTACATCCAAATAAGTTAACTGAGCCTTACCAGGCTGCCATTACATTCTGTCAGCCCACAAAATCGCAAATATAAGGTGGGTTCATACAAGATCAACAATTTGTAGGGTCAGAAGGACCAAAGTCAGTGTGACATGCCTACCTAACAAATAGAAATCTGACAGTGATCACAGATGTGTGAGTCTCTACATTTGGATTTTCATGGTCAGCTCAAATGAATGGAAATCAGTTTATGCCTGAAGGGCAGGTCAGAGACATTTAAAAATGAAACACTAAAACATAATCATTCCTACACTGACTCTTCGTGTTCAAAACCAGATGTACAGTGACAGATGTAAAGTTCACTTTTGGAGTGGTTGAACTGAACATTCTCCTCAGACTGCACCTGCTAAAGAGTCGGCTCACCTTTGCAGGGCCTGATGTTACAGAACCGATGATCCATGTTTCCTCCCAAGATGTCCTCGCACCATGAGCCGTTGGTGCCGGGACTCAGGAAAGTTCGGATCCTCTGCTGCTGACCCACACCGCAGGATCGAGAGCAGGAGCCCCACTGCCCCCAAGCTGTCCATGAACAATTCCTGTACGCACAGTCAGCCCCTACACAAGCCTCACCTCCATCTGGGAAATTATTACAAAAGACACAAGAGTGTTTGACAAAGCAGTTTGATCTTTGTGTAGAATAGTCAATTAATATTTTTTATGGTTACACACTGCTTTCTAACTCTAACCCCAACAAATATAATTTAAACAAACACAACTGCACATGCAAACATAGTTTTTTTGTTTTGTTTTGTTTTATTTTGTTTTGTCATGTTTTTTAAAGGTTGCATTTCCATTTCCATTGTTTATGCTGCCCTCTGTGGGAATAAAAACTTCAGACAAGAACAGTCAACCACATGACTTCTGGTTACAATTAATCAGATCATACACAAATACTGAACTTCACTTTATTCTTAAACAAAATTAAACCTTAAGCTTGTCTTAAAAATACATAAAATGTACACATTTTTACTGTGGGAATGCAGATCAAAGCATACACCGTGTATTCTCTCACACAAAAACTCTTTACCAAAATAATTAAATTCAAATGATGAAAGTCACCAGAATGGCAGTCTTAATGTAATCACTAAGTTTTCAGCCTTTTTTGGAAAAAAGATGTTAGTTACCAGTGCCCTACTCACTAAATGTTCACACAGGCACAACTAGAAGCTACAGTGCTCTATTATTGATGACTGTGGAATTGGTTGTTGTGTTCCTTTCACAAAACTCAAAAGTTTCTTTTTTTCCAGGTATACATCAGTTGCTATGGTCTTTAGCATCATTGCAGACTTGTTGCAATAGACATTCTTAAATTTGGTGGGAAGCAAACTACTATAGTACTACATGAAAGAGAGCAGATAGTTCTTGAAATTCATGTTTAGTCAGTAAAAGGAGTAAAACATTAGATCATAACCATCAACTCTGACAGCAACTAAAAGAGACAGTGTGAGCGGCTGTACCTGGACACTGGGGCAGGTTACAGGCCTTCTCTTGGTGAGAGCTTCCAGAGCAGGGAGGCTTAACACACTGACGACGACGGGACTTCATTGCCGGGCTGAGAGCAGTAGTGCAGGTCTTTGTGCAGGGACTCCATAATGACCAGGGTGAGAAACCAGCATCTTCATCTAAAGAAGATGGAGACGGGAGTAGGAAGAGGCCATTACAATTTTTTTTGTGTGTTAATAGGGAAAAAGGTGGCAGAATAGAAAACAAATGCAACAAGCGCATCATGTAGCATGCAGACAGATGATAAATTGCTGGATTCAGACGGGGAGGGAGCAGCAAAAGCCAATGTATGAAAAACATTTAGCAAAAATACAATAAATTAACAAGCTAAAAGACACAGGCTGGGTTAAACTGTGTGCAAAGGGATCATTTACCTGGTAACACTGGTTCCTCTGTAGGCCCAACAATCACTGCAGACAACAAGCCAAAAAACAATATGAGCAAATGCTCCACCATTCAGTACACAAAAGCATTTACACACTTACTCTCACAGTATTAAACTTATCTCTGTCACTGCCACTTGCTACTCATTGTCACAAAGTCTCATTCTGTCCTTCATTAGTCTAACACAGCCATTGTTTAAATGTTACCTAAACTAGCACTGATACCTGGGCAGTCAGGGGCCTGACAGTAGGTGGTTTCCTGGCGTGGCCCCAGGCAGTCTCTCCCTCCATGGGCTGGGGCAGGCTGTGTGCAGACCCTGGTGCGAGTCTTCAGCCCTAGACCTCCACATGACAGCGAGCAGGAGCTCCAGGAGCCCCAGGGTGACAGGCCGCCATCAACTGGGCAATGCTCCAAGGTACAGTTCCACCTGCCATGTTCGCAGCCGCTACAGGGAGCAGAGTGGAAGAAGAGGAAGGTGTAGTGCTAGAAACGTTAAAGCCCACAATAAATAAACTTATCTAACTTCTTGCTAGTACCAAGCTTCCATATTGTGCCACATTGCCAAGCAGAACAGGCAGGCAGGACAAAACACTGGGAGAAATCTGACTGAAATGCTGTTAAGTGTTTTGGAAACAAAGAAATACAGTTGCTGACTTTGATGCAAGCCACATTTTAATTGTAGAGGACCACTTGCTTCCTTCTTTGGAGTTAAAATGTGGACTTGGGGACTGTACTTTTTAAATTCATTTTCATTTTCTTCATTTTGATACTTTTATGATCTGTAATTGGAGTTTCTTGTTTAAAAACACTCTTACTTTCGAGTTGAGAACAGGGTTTGAAGAAATGAGTGTGGTATCGTATGAAATATACCATAGATGAAAATATATGTAAGAATTCCTGCTCACCAGAAGCTGCAGTCATGGACCACTGTTTCTCCAGAATGAAGCTCCACACCCTCAGAGATGTTTTGGAGGACCAAAGATGAGACTGGTGTTACAGAAACACTCTGCAGAGAGCTTAGAAATTCTTTGTCCACCAGACACGGACACTCCTGAAAACATATAGATTTAAATTCAAATTGGAACAAAAACTGTTTTTTCTTTTTTCAAAAACTGTTCAACTATATGTTATTTCATTTTCCAAACTTTAATGTTAGTGTTATTTAGATGCTTGATATCATGACTCTAACAGAGGGCAAAAGTTGCTCAGATGACAGGGAACCTACGTGCAGGCAGACTCCGTGGTGTTGGTAGGTGTGTGGGGGGCAGTGGCAGCCTTCCTCGCAGCCATCGGAGTAGCAGCCCTCCCTGCCACTGACCTGAGAGCAGCTGAATGGACAGCCCTCACCCCGTTCGCACTCCCTGTACAACCTGCCAGGGGGGCAGCCCACCTCTGCACAACAACATGGGAACAAAAAAACAGTCTGAACTAAGAGCCTGTTCACAAGGTTGCTGTGGATCCTATGATTAAAAAACTTCATTGCCAGAGCAGCAGGTATTCTGCGGGAACCAGGACTCACCAAGGCAGACCTGGGTGTTGCAGGTCTTGCTCTGGCGGCTTACGCCACTACAGGGCGAGGAACTGCAGAGACGAGAGCGAAACTGTTGTCCCCCACCACAGCTGACAGAACACACAGACCACTGAGACCAGGGCAGCCAAGGGCCCACTGAGTCTGGAGGCAAAAACAGTCTGAGGTAAAGACAACTGCAAAGTGGATGAGTACTTTATTGTTTAAATGACCAAGATGATATATTTTTGAAGGACTATGTAAGAAATCAACCCCATTTTAAGATTTTAGCAAAGCTGACATAAGTTTGGGTCAACAAACTGTAGACTAGACTTGGATTAGCCGGACAGAACTACCTGTGCACTGGTGAATGTTGCAGGTTTTCTCCTGTTCAGCAGCTCCAATGCAGCCTCTCCCACCAGTCTGAGGAGACGGGTTATCACACTGGCGTTGTCTGAACTTGACTCCTCCTCCACAAGGAAGTGAGCACTCAGTCCAGGACCCCCATTGGCTCCAGCCACCATCCACATAGCAACCAGGAACTGAATGACACTGGAGAACCCCAGCCTCACATGAACTGAGATAAAATGAGAAAGAATCGAATGTAAAAAGAAATGCTGTAAAACTAAACTACATATAGAGTTATTGAGTACACTGTACCAGTTTTTGCAGTCACTGATGATGCTGTCTCCTGGACTTGCAAACTGCCACTCTGATTCACCAGGCCAAACCCATGATGTATTACTGGAATCCAGCCTGTTGGATGTTATTACTACATCAAAGAGCAAAAAATAGATTAATTTCAGGCTCATTAGACTAACCTCTGCTCAGTCCAGCAAAGATCAACAGTACATTGTAACCATGTGCGTGAAAAGATTGAGGATCTGACCTGAGGCAGAGCTGTTGTGGTATTTGCAGCGACACTCTTCCCTGGCCACACACACCCCATCCTGCAAAACCATGTCCCCTGGACAACCACAGGTCTGACTGCACCCTGGGGAGTCCAAGCACTCGGTGTCACCATGGAGATCCGAACAGGAGCGAGGGCAGGGCTTCCCACAAGGCCATTCCTCCTGTCCTCCACCGCAGTCTACAGAGCACAGGAGGAAGCACAGTTTGAAGAGAACACCATAATGAGCAGTTTACTCAGTCTAATGGTCTTACTCAGACATATTTAAAGGAAATGTAAAAGAAAACGTGAAACTGGCAAAAAATAGACAGGGGAAACATCGATTCCTCCGAGGGCTGATGTCGAGAACTGGTCCCTTAATGGACAGAGATCTCTGTTGGATGAATGAAATAAGCAGCTAATGGAAACTAAGAGCTATTATCAAAACAGAAAAACAAGAAAACAAGAAACATCTTGCTTGTGTCCTTACAACTGAAAGGGAAGATTGATGAAGTGCAGAGCAGGGCCAAGTCACCTTGTTGTTTATCAGTAACCCCTGTTATCGTTGTGTGGAAGCTGGGCATTCACGGGGACGTGGCAGGGCAGGGAAGGTTCGACCAAAGCAGAGGGTTCATTAATCTTCCCTTTCAGGCTGCTATTCCATTGCAACAGGCCTTTTTGCTTTTTTATTGAACACAAGCCGCCACTTCTCTCTCCTCGGGCTTAACCACCAGGGACAAACACAAATATTGTAATGCTGTTTCTCGTAAGGTCTCTCTCAGTTTCGTTTCACGATTTCACCACAGGTTAAATTTTCACTTTTAATGTCCCCAAGTATTCACCTTAAGAAGTAGGACAGCAGTGCTTTTTTAATCTAAATCTATAATGAAAATTCACTTCTTTATTATGATGACCTGAGCAGTTGGTGATGTTGTCATGGCAACCACGCCTTTGCCTGCTCTCTCCAAGACATGGCAGACCACCAAACCTGCTGGGGGGGCTGTTACACTCCCTGACCCGAGTGGACGACCCGGCACACTCATCACATTCTGACCATGCTGACCAGGGACTCCATGAACCATGGACTAGAGGGAGAGCAAAAGACAAAACTAACAGATTATGTGTGATTGTGTGAGAGTTAAGGACCAACAAGAAACAAAACAAGGACAAGCAAGAGAAGTTACTTTTACCCTCTAGCAGAGAAAGATACCAACATACATAAAAGACATGTAGATACCATGAATAAAAGCAAAAGTGGAAATACCTTTAATACATTGAGATGAACATTAAATGCTTTCTTATTGGACCTGTTAAGTTATGTCACAGTGCTGACAGAACATTTATCAGTGAGCTTAAACTAGGTTCTGTCATTAGGAACTAATCATTCGGATGATGAATGGTGGCATCTCACCTGGACAGAAGGTGATGACAGGGCATGGTTGTCTCTGGATTTGCACTCCGATCCCATTGTGTGTTTCCTGTTCTCCCGAGCAGGCTGATCCTCCAGCCCTGGGCTCAGGACAGCCACAGCTCCTGTACCGGGACACGGACTCCGCCCCGCAGGTCCTGGAGCACGGAGTCCACTCTGACCAGTCACACCAGCCACCTGACACTGGAAACATATGGACAGGTGTTAATCTACATTAAAGCTTTACCTGGACGTCATCAAAACATCCAGAAACATACTGCTTGTCTGACTGACCTGGACAGGTGTTTCTGGTGCAGTTGAGCCTTCCACCTTCACAGGTGCTGCAATAAAGGAGAAACACATCATTCATTTCCTGTTGCTTTTTTTACTGTTAGCAGTGGTGGTACGTGCAAGTGATGTATTTGTTCCTTGAGCAGAGTATTCTGACCAGTTGTTACATCCATCGGGTGCTTCGGTGGTCTCCCCTGGTTCCAGCCTGTGTCCAGTGCTGAGGTCCAGGCAGGGACAATCTTCTCTCTCCACACACACTGTACCGTTGGCAGACAGGACCTTCCCCTCTGTACAGTAGCACCCTGGCTCACATTGCCACTTACAGTGCTGGGGGACAACAAAAAACATTCCTTGTGTCAGCACCAATATTCTTTGTTATTCTAAATAGGCTTTGACATGATGATGAACCACTGGTAAGGTTCAGTGTGGTACTCACAGCCAGGTCCTCACAGGAGCGAGGGCAGGAGGGACCACAGCTGCTGAACGCCGTGCCTGGCACCTGCGAGCATGGCGCCACTGACAACACACACGCAATCACACTCCATCAAAACACTGCCACAGAACTCTGCTGGGAACCAAGCCCAATATACACACACAAACACACACATCCTCATGGCCCACACCCTCACACACTGTGTAAACATACCTGGACAGTGGGCAGTGTTACATGCTGTGACCTCAGTTCCCAGCCCCTCACAGTAATCCCCCTCCCCCTCCGGACTTGGACTGTCACACTCTCTTCTCCGGCTTCGAACACCCCCACCACATGATTTGGTACACTCTGTCCAGTTACTCCACTGACCCCAGCCTCCATCACCTGGCAAGAAGCAAAGTATCATGACAACAAAAAAATGATCACTGGTGGTCTTTGTGTGTGTTTTTGGATCTTTTTGTCATTTCTTGGAGCTTATTCCAGATCACTTTTACTGGGCTGCCAGCGTGATCCATCAAAGTTATTATTATTTTGTGTCGGCTTTCAACCAAAAAGTTAAACAATATATATTTGTAACAAAAAACTATATATTTACAGAAAGGTTCTCAGGAAAGAACATGAAAAAACAAGTTCCATTTCATTAATGTGGGCAAAATAAAAATGTTTTCTTGCAAACTCCTTGAGGTCTTCATTTACAAATGACTTCATAACAATGTGACTCTGTCTCTACTTTTTGTGTTAATTGTCAGCAATTTGTTTGTTGTTATGGAAAGTTATCCTTATAGAATATGCAAATTTTTATTTTCCTGCCAATCAAAAAATTCCAGAGGACATAAAGTAAATGACAAACTGAAGCACTGTGGTCAGATCTCAGGGTCAGACTGCACTAAATCCTAAGAGATCTAAATGTAAACAAATCAAAATGTGCATATTGGCAAAGTAAGACAAGGAGTGGAATATGTAACATCACTACATTTGAAACTCAAATATCCACTTGTTTTCAGTTCAAACTAACACAAAGCAGACTCACGGTCACATGGAGCCGTGATGCAGACTTGATCCTCTCTGTGAGGGCCCACACATGGCAGGCCACTGCCAGAGCGCTGAGGGCTGGAACAGAACCGGTACCGAGACTGGAGACCCACTCCACACGACACCGAACACTGACCCCACGGAGTCCATGCAGACCACTGGCCATTGACTGGAGTGTGTAATGGTGTGTATGTGTGTATGTGAAGCGGAACGAAACAAAAAAAATGAAAACAAGTCCAAAGAGGACAAATAACTTGCTTGTTAGTCATTTTCTTTTTCATGTTGTTCACAACAACTTATTTGTCAATAATAAGTCTTCTTAATGCCGACTGTAACATTGAGGTAAAAGATTTTTGTAGTGCTAATGGTATAACAACAATGAAAAGGAAGCATAAAAAAAACTACCAAACCCTGTAGAAAAGATAAATGACCATCATTACGTACCGTTGCAGCTGAACTGAGAGCAGTTCACCAGCCTCCCTGCTTCACACGTACTGAAGTATAAACACACAGTTTCCATCAGAATTTTATCTTACCTTTAAATATTATTAAACACCTCTACACACTGGTTCCATTTATCATGACTCATACTACAATAAGCTGAATGGATTTGACCCACCAGTTGTTGCAGAGTGTGGGCACAGTGTCTCCAGGTTTATATTTCTCTCCATCTACATCACAGCGACAGTCAGACTCCCGCACACACACATCATCCTGCAAATATGGACCATCAACAATACGGCCGCCATGACTGTATGTGGACAGTATGTGCGTGTGTTTTGGTCACCACACCAACCTGCTGGAAAGTCCCCTGAGGACACTGGCAGCCGGGGGTGCAGTTTCTGTTGAGCTCCATTGTGAGGTCTGTGCATGACACCGCTCCCCTCACACACTGTTTCCACTCCTGGCCCGGAGGACACACCCGGCCGTCTCCTGACACAGAGTCCAAAACAAAGTCAAAGTCCAAAATCTGAACATGCTCTCATCTGATACTTAAAAACTTGACATCCATGTTGTCCACTGCAGTAATCCCTTGGTGCACAAAGATAAAACATGCCTGAACTCAGTTTAATTACGTGTACAGTGTTATCCCTCAATCTGACAAAGAAATAAATAATAATACAGAGATGAAAGTGTAGGTCTTGCTTTACCGCAGGGCTGCAGGTTACAGGCACTGAACTGCTGAGCAGTGCCGTGGACTCTGATTGGTCCACGGGTTCGGGTCCTGTAGCCTCCTCCACACGTCACTGAGCACTCTGACCATGCACTCCACGGCTCCTTTATTCCTTCAGACATATCACAACTACATTAACTTCTTTTTTTAATTGAGTGTGTGGTTTTGCTGTTTTTCTGGAGCAAAATAAAAACAAGCAACTTCCTTTTTAAATTCAAAGCAGAGATTTCATATATAATGACATTAGCAACCAAGTACTTTTCCTCACCGAAGCAGGGTTCAATGCTGCAGGTATCAATCCCAACTCTGTTTCCTGTGCAAGGACGACCACCGAAAGCTGGAAGAGGATTTGTTCCCGAGCGATACCGCCTTCTCACACCAACATCACATGTCCGACTGCAAGCACTCCACTGGGTCCAGCTGCTCCAGCCACAGTCAACTGAGAAACACACACATCATTAAAGACAGGAGAAGGAAGAGTGAATGAGAGAAAGACTTCAAGTCAGCAAGAAAGAGGAAGACACGTTTACTGAGATTCAAACAATGCAATTCATAGTAAAGCCATTCACCAGGGCAGGGAGCTGTTCCGCACTCCATTTCTCCATTCGTGCAGGTACTGTTTGGGACACACAATGCAGAGTATTAACGTTTTATTCTTTCTATAAAATATCAAACTAAAATTTTAGACAAAATTCAATTATCCATTTACTTTGTAGACAAGGTCTTAATCTCTGCCTTTATACTAGAAGGGATTGTGGGGGGAAAAAATGACATTACCAGTTATTGCAGGCATCACCAGGCAAGATGGCACCCGCAGGGTGCAGCTGCCCCTGGTGGTAACACGGGCACTGTGCCAGGGGCACACAGCTGCCATTAAGCAGGTAGAAGCCAGGGGCACAGTAGCAGCCGTCATAACAGGCTGTGGCACACTGCACCTCTGTGGAGGTCATGTCCAGACACACCCGTGGACACGCTCCACCATGAGCCTCACACTCTGCTGCTGTCATGTACACCATGCCCTCCGGACAAACACCTGACAGGAGTCAGGTGGAATAAAGGACTCAGTATTGCACATGCACACAAAAAACATTTACTGAATATGATGCATAAAATACAGAAACAGCTGAAAACATAGTGCCATCCAATACAAAACCAGCACCAATAACATTTTACTGGAGTGATAACATTCACACATACTTTGTCCCCTGACAGCTGGACCAAACATGATGCAGTACCTGAGCAGGGGTGGGAGTTGCAGTCTCTTGTCTGTATGTGTGGCCCGGAGCAGCTGCTGCCCCCATGCTGTGGAGAGGGTGAACTGCAGAATCGCTCTCTTGTCTGAACCCCAGAGTCACACTCTGAGGAGCACTGAGACCACAGTGACCACACCGACCAGCCACCATTCACTGAAAGTTTACAACTAGTATCAACTTTTATCGGGTTTTTATCATTCGTGGAACAATAAGAGAACAGAGAAATGTTTGATATTGTGATTGTGTGTGTGAGTTCACAGTATATCAGTGATACCTGGACAGTGCACAGTGTTGCAAGGCTCTTGCTCCTCGCTCTCTCCATTGCAGGCAGAGTCCAAGTGTGTATGGTTGGAGGGTGTGAGTGTGTGGTTACAGCTGCGGAATCGCCGTCTAAATCCCACATCATCTACATGGTTGAAACATGTCTTACTGCACTCTGACCAGCTGGTCCATTTACTCCAAACTCCATCTGGTAACCCTGCACAAGGGACAAAGTCATATCAGCCACAGGTAATGAGTCTGCAAGAGATTTACACAAGTAAAATACAGAGTCTGAGACTTGAATAAATGCTCTAGTACAATACAACATCTACAGGAAGTGGAAAGAAGCCTACATGCTATCAAGTTAGACTTATCCTTAAAATATAAAGACAAAACCATGCAGTTACAGCATTAATGCTGTGTTGTTAGGCTGTATACCTGGGAGGCAGGGGGTGTGGCAGCGGCGAGCCTCTGAGGAGTCTCCAGGACAGGGCCGGGTTGTGACTCCTCCAGCTGGGTTTACTGGCGACCTGCAAAATTTCAAAGCATTAGGACTTCTGATCCAAAGTCAGTCGAGGTGTTTGAGCTGTAAAAACATCTATCCAAGTCTTTTAAGACATTTAAGACATTAAAAGTGTGAATACACTTGGAGTAGTAATACCTGTGAGTAAACTGAGCTGCAAGAGCAGCAAACAGCAAAAGATACAGCAGTGCAAACATAGGATGTCACATAAACATAAAAAAACCAAGAATTTAATACTTTTAGGATGAATGTTTGTTAGCAGTTAGAATACATTTGACTGTAAGAGTGTTGCTGGAGTTCAGAAAAGCCAGCTAACAAATGAAATAGGCTGAAGAATGAGAACAGAATTATTGATTTAATTCTATGTAATACACATCTGCTGGAAAAGGGTCTTGTTGAAAATAAGATGTGGCTTTGATGAAGCTTCTGCTAGATGTTTGTGAGTGTTCTCATGTTCGAAGATACAAATTTACAAACCTTTGGAGCACAAATACTCACCTGTAGCGTTCCTGCAGCCCGAGACCACAGGTCACATCACATGGTGACCATGATGACCAGGCTGACCAATGACATGTGGCAACACAGCTGGAGGTGTCACAGGTCACTTTTCCATCTCTGCACACACTAATGAAATAAAGTAAGCACACTGAGAGACAGCACTTCAGTGGTCCTACATACTGCTGAGAGGCACTGACATGTGATGTAAAAGTGAGCTGTCCATCAGTTAACAAATGCAACTCCTCTTCAGAACAGTTGTACAGTTGTATGACATGAAAGCTAAACTGAAATACTTGAGCATAACTGAGAGTACAGGTGACTCCTGCAGTTCCATTCTAAGCAGGTAACCTTTTGGAAATACCATCAGTTATCCAGAAAACCAGAACATTACAGCTGAATGAGTGTGTGTCTCTCACCATGTGGTGCACTGGTCCTTGCTGAATATCTGTCCAGGCTGCAGTGTTTGACTGTTCCACACACACACACATTGGCTGGCATTCACACACTGGCCCCCCTGAAGGTACAGACCATGAGGACAGCGACACCCTGGAGGAGACAGAGTGAAGGTCTTAATCAGCATTTCCACTGTGAGTGAGTGAGCCTTAATTAGCTTTCGTTTTATAATAATATAACTATCCTGGTATTGCTTCAGTACAGGTTTGTTGATTTAAAAAAAATGTTTGCTTTGTCTGCCTGAATAATTTTATAGAGAGAATAATAATTAGATATCGAGTCAAATTAAATTTAAGTGAAACAGAAACCTGTTTAATTTTAAATTCAGCGACATTCAACTGAAATGCTTAAACGCATATTTTAAATAAGACATTGTTTATCCCAACAGTTATCACAACAACAATAAGAGATTTCTCTTCTCTCTATGTCAATCTAAACCAGCACCTAAAAGAGACACTATTATGCACTAATGAATGCTGTGTTATGTGTAAAATTGATCACCATGGCACATGCCTTCTACTTTAAGGTGAGAGACCATTAACACTTCTGCACTGCACTTCCCACCCAAGTGCAACATATCCAGTGTTATAAATTTCACCTCGCAAATATCACTATGTGAAAATAAAATTACCATAAACTGCCACTGTAGCTAATACTAAAAACTTTTCTTCACTGAGAGGCTTGGTCTTAGGTCCCAAACATATCCTACCTCGCACACATTCTGTCGTGCAGTTACTGGTTGAGCTTAGATGTGAGCAGGTAGAAGGACAGGGCTCCACCCTCCCTGCCTGGCAGTCCGCCTCAGTCACCAGCACCATGCTGTTGATGCAGCCTGAACAACCAAGACACCAATGTGGGAGCAGACATTATGAAAAACTTTGAAGACTCCATTATACAGTCATGATATAACCAAGGTGGTCAGGGCATTTTATCAGACTGCCATCTTCAGGATTAAAGAAAATAACTACAGGTTTTAGACATCAACAGTAAAATGTGCTGTCTGACGGAGAAAGAGTCACCTGTCTGTGTGCCGATGTCTTTGGTGCACGGCTGGCTGTTGCAGCTCTGGCTCTGCAGGGTCATGCCCTCACAGTCCCGCCCACCGTTCTTGGGAGGAGGAGCAGAGCAGGTTCTGTTCCTCTGCCTGACTCCACCTCCACACTGAGCGTCACACTCCGACCACTCGGTCCACTCTGACCAATGACCGTTTACTACAGATAAGAGACAGAAAAGAAGAGATTGAGATAACCTTTTCAATCACCTGTGATGCATATCATTAGACATCAGGTGATAACTGACCTGGACATGCTCGAGGAAAACAGGCACGGCTGTCAAACTGAGCTCCGCCACAGAACCCTCCTGGCAGAGCCTCTCTTAGTATGTCCCTCTGCCTAAACAAGGAACCCAGACCACAGGAAACACTGCACGCACTCCACGATGTCCACGGGGACATGATGCAGTCCACTGGAGAGGACGAGACGGAAGGAAAAAAGTCAGTATCAATATTTCCTTGTCATGTTCTGTGTTATAACCACTTATAAGCATATAACTTACCACAGTCCTTCTCATCTGATCCGTCTTCACAGTCCTTCTGCTGGTCACATCTGCGGTCCAGGTGAACACACTCCCCACTGGAACAGGAGAACTGCTTGGTGGAGCAGGGGCTGGGCACCAGGGGGCCCTGTGGAGTCACTGCTGGTCTGACTGGGGTGCCTGATGAGATGTTGAAATAAAAAAAAAACCTGACATTTATACAAGTTCCATATTACTTTTTCAACAAAAAAAAAATCTGTTATTGTTTTTTTATTTCATATTTTGCATGCGTTCATTATTCATTATGGTATCATCAATAACAAGTATTCTTCATTAACAGTAAAACTGGAGTCATTTCACTATTCCGCTCCCTGATAGACTGTTGATGCATACCACAGTGCTCCTCATCTGACCCATCCAAACAGTCTTTTCTGTTATCACACACTTGTGTCGAGTCGACACAGCCAAATGACCGGCATGAAAACTGTCCCTCCACGCAAAGCACTCTGGGTAAGCCACCGTCATGGGCGGTTGTAGCAATCCCCGGGGCTGTAAATTTTAAGAAAAAATTTAATTACAATTGAACAAAATTAAAATAAGATAAATAATAATAATAATAATAATAATAATAATATTAATCTTTGGGTCCTGAGTAGTTGAAGCATAGTTTGTATGTGTGTGTGAGTATATGTGTCCCACCTTCAGTGGTTTGTAGCCCTGGTCTTCCTGAGGGGAGAGTTGGGGTGACATGCAGTCCAGGCTGACCTGTGGTGACCTCTGGGTGGATGGATGGTTTTGTGGTCCAATATTCTGATCATGTATATTATCAAAAAAGGGTGAAAAAAGTTGGGTTTTTTTGTAAAAAACAAGGCAAGGAAAAAGGTCTACTTTAATGAACACTGGATAGACTTGTACCTGAGGATGTAGTCTTATGAAGTCCAGATTCTCCTGTGACTTCTGGGCGAACCACACCAGGCAGGCCACTCTGGGATCTAGTGGTATGGAGACCTGGAACACCAGTTGTGGTGTCACCGTGGAAACCTGGGCTCCCTGGGATGCTGGTCTGGTTCTGTAGCCCCGGAAGGCCTCTGGTTGGAGCTGTGCCTGAGAAAATCAAATAAGTAAAGACAGAAATAAATAAAGAAAACAGAATGATGGGCATGTAAATCATTTTATTGAACTTACCCTTCAAGGAGAAAAATGAGTGATGTGGCATGACTCATAAGAAACGAAAAAATACTGAGTCCAAATATGCTAATCTCATACCACAGTTAATCTCATCAGAGTGGTCCTTGCAGTCTGGTCGACCATCACAAAGCACTGAGACAGAGACACACTCTTCAGTGTGCTGGCATGCAAACTGTCCTGGCTTACAGCTCTGCACCCTCCCTTTCCCACCACTAGAGGGAGTTGTGGTTACACTGCTTGGGGTCACCAGCTCATCTAGACAAAGTAGAATGAGAGATTATTTCATGTCAATACTGATGTGAAATTGATCATACGGGTGAACAATAGTTTTGTAGAACAACATTCTGAGCTAGCATGCAGAAGGAGTTAGGTCCTGAGTTTTTTTTTTTGATATGATGTTTTAGTTTAATCCCCCACCTCCTGTGCAGCCGAGGATCTCCACACGCAGGTAAAAGGTGTGTCTAAACTCCACAGGGATGATGCGCAGGTAGCGAGCTCGGACCAGCCGACCGAGCCAGCGGGTTACTGGGGTCCTGCCCACCATGCGCACCTCGAACACCTGTTTCACAGCCAAGAGGACACTTCCACATTAACACAAGCGTATTTATAACAAAATCTATTTTCCACATCAATACAAATACCTTCGGTGGTCCACCAGGCTTTCCATCCTCAGTATAGTCTGTGAAGAGGCTGCTGTGCAGAGCAAAGGCCAGGTGGTATTTAGTGAGGTAGCCCCACATGCGTTCACTGCCCTGGGTCACCACACCAGAAACCCATGTGGGCTCAAGAAAGTCCACCTGGAAATATGGCCTGGGATCTGTGGGCAAGGGGCTCCATCCAGGCTCCATAATCTGACTGCACAGAAAAATGTGTTGTTTTTTTGTAGGTTTTTTATTGTCTTTTCCAACAAAATAAAATCACTGTAATTAAAATGTTTTTTAGCTCAGGCAGAAATTCAGACTGAAACATATAGTTATAGTTGCCTATACAAAGATGGGATCACTCACATGTTAGGAACGATGTTAAGCCGTCCTGCATCAGCAGGGTTGTTCTCACGATGTGAAGATGAGGTCAGCTGACCATAGCGGATTTTCCCATCCTCCAGTCCCAGAGGAGAGGAGCAAATGCCTGCAGAATATGATGAGTTTTAATACTATCAAAATTAGCCAGTTTAAAACAAATTAACACTTCAAAAGCATGAAAGCTGTTCAGTCAGTAGTGATATATCTGTGTAGATTCTCATTCATCCAGGTCATGATTATCTTGAAACTCAACATAGTCCAGTTGACTTGTTTTTTGACTCTTCAAGATAGTCAGTAGTAATATAAGATTTCTGTAGGACAGAATTAACAGAGGTTGTTGCTCAAATAGAAAAAAAAAGAAATAAAAGGTAAACTGCTTTAAATACTCACCACGATATCCAGGGCCACTAACCTGTAAGACATTAGAGAATAAATAGGCATATGTTTATATCTATCTAATACAACACTATTCTAACACTCTTTGGCTCTTGTCTTACTCTGTCTGTAAGCAGCCTAGTATCTAATAAATCTAATAAATATTATTCACTCATGTGTATCATCACTGGAGCCCTTGCTAAATCAAGTTTAGACTACATGAAAGAGAAAGGAAAATAGGGACGTATCAAGGCACTGTCAAGCGACAAAGAACAGCAGAATTCAAGGGAAGTGATGATTAACTGAAGTGTAACCTTACTGTTGGTGTTGCTGCAGGATGAGTGACAGTAGCCATGGATGGAGTCCTGAGAGGAGCAGGAGTGGGTGTGTGTGGTCTGTGAATTTGCACATGACAAATTACGGGGACGAAATATCCAAAATGTCTCTTTTTACTTCAAAACAGTGAGAAAGAATTTAGGCGGAGCTGATAAACAAAGCAGAAGAAGCAGAATGCAGGAACTGATTAATAATCTATTAAACCTAAAAACAACGACAATCAAACATTGCAGTTAGAACAACTGTGAATACCACTGCTACAGATAATGCTAATGTCCCCCACCTGTCTGACTGGATGGTGATGTTGTCATGGGGATAGCATCCATTTTCATCCTCCCCTTTGGGACAGTGGGGAATCCCATCACATCGCTGCCAAGCTTCAACGCAGCCCCCTGGTGGGGGGCAGGAGAACTGACCAGCAGGGCAGCTGCGTGGACTGACAGCTGTAGGGGATGGCAGTGTGCCTGGATAAGAGGATGAACAGTTATGAAGTATAAGGAAAAAACTTTTCTACTTTTGGTTGTGGCATGTGTGACTTGCAAAACTCCTCACTAAAAGCATAAAGGACTGGGATCAAATGCTGAAGAAAAGATGACTGACAGTCATATCCTAAATGTAAGCAGGCTTTTCTCACCACATCCCATAAAAAACATTCTTTAAGTAAATTGTTATTTTTCAGTGAATGAAACTCTATGTGAGGTATGTATGCTCACCACAATACATCTCGTCTGATCCGTCCCCACAGTCATTGACCCCGTCACAGACAACCCCCAGCGGACCAGCTGGCACACAGCGACCATTTTCACACTTGAACTCTTTCTCTCTGCAGCCACCCACCGGGGAGACCGGGGAGGGGGGGGTAGGGCTGGTCAACCAGTGGTAACCTGGAGGAGAGGGCAGCATTTGGAATTACATTTTAACATGAAACCATGTAACAACAGAAAAGTAGCACTAAAATCCAAAATCTTCTGACCATCCCCACAGCCCATGATCTCAAGCCGCAGGTAGATGCCATTCTGGAAGTCGTGTGGCAGCAGGCGGACAAACTGAGCAGACACCATCCTGTCCAGTCGACTCTCTGCCACCCCTCGATCATCTAGGTTACCATGAAAGACCTGGAGGGATTATAAGAATAACTCATCAGTTCCCAGATCTGAAAAGAACAGTGCAGAGGATATAAAGGTGCAAGGACTCGGTTTGACTTCTGACCTTTGCTCTGGGCCGGGCATCAGTGACAAGCTCTCTGTAGGTGAACCACTGTCTGCCATCCTGGCTGAACTGGAGGTAAAAACTGGACACAAAGGTACCAAATACACCACCACCCTGGGTCAGTACACCTAAAGGAGAGAACCGGGATAGCATTTAATTTAGTTATTCTAATGATGTGCAAAATATAATCTTGCATAAGAATTCACTTTAGTACACTCTGCTGGGATTTCAATCTGTGCTTGTTCTGAGGCATCTGAATGTTTACCAGTGATGTTGTATGGCTTCAGCAGGTTTATCTCTATGTAAGGGTTTTGTGTGTTGCTGGTGTGTCCCTCAGGGCTCTGCTGTGGTAGCTCCTTATACTCCTCAGGCTCTGGACTCCAGCCCTGCGGTCAAGTGTTCAATAAGATTTTTAGTGTTTAAACATCGGCAGAAGGACAATTTAACATTAAGATGTCTGGCAACAACCTTCCCTTGTAATTCTTCAATCAAAACGTGTCACCTGGTGACCTTTTCTTGTTGCTGCTTCACATTTTTTAAACCTGCTTTTCTTTTTCTTTGGCACCCAGTCTGCTCCACTGACCGGCCTGTTTGCCAATGAACCTGCCCACACCAGCAGTACTCTGGTATTCTCCAATCTCCATTCATATAACAATTAAATTTTACAAATGCCACTGATACAGGCATTTGTTAAATTTACAGGCAGGACTCTTAATAACAATATTTCTAGTGTAAGCATTAGTTTTTGTCATAAACCAAGTGTTAGACAAAGCATCATTTTTACAGAAAGAATTTACAATTCTCCCTGATGAAGACATGAATGTCTTAAGAAGTTAATGGCCATCAGGAGATGTTAGGGTTCAACAACTTTTAACAAAGGATCACGCAGACTGAATCAACTTCCAAATCCATCACTAAGCCTGGTGTACCTGCAGGTCCTTGTGGGGGTCCCGCCAGTGCAGGCGACCTGCCTCAGGGGGGTGACCCGTTTGCTGTGATGAGGCACTGAAACTGGAAGCTGGTAGAGTCTGAACACCCAGAGGAGACCAACACTCATCTGAACAGAGAAAGAGACAAGATGAGATTCTATGAACATGACAAAGAGAGGAAATAGATAAACTGCTCGACGGATATTTTGAATGTTTTCACAGCCTTCTGAATCTGCGAGTACCACGGATGCATAAAAAAACTGACTAACCTCCAGGAGGAAGTGGATACGAGGGAACAAGAGGTGTAGTGTCCTCTGTTGGCTTGGGGGTCGCAGTGAAAGGGCCAACTGTCACCAGAACTGTGTCATTTTCTCCTACAGTAGTGATGCAGAATGAAAAGAAAAATAATAAGTTGCAACTGCAGGCCAGACTTAATGATTGGAGTGCTGCAACTTTGTTGCTGAGGAACAAAAAGAACAGAATATTTCCATAGCTTTCATTTAGTTCTCTTTTTAATGTTTAAGTCACTGTCAGCGCTACCAGCCATGGAATTGAGCAGTCAAGTGACAAATCTTTATTCACCATTAAACAGGCAGACACTATATCAGTGCAGATAACAGAACAATAGTTCTGACTGTACCTTTGCAGTAACAACACGTGTCCCCCTCTCCAGGTACCAGACTTTGACCCTACACAAAAAAAGAACAATTGACATCTGTTGTAGTCACATGTGTTGCACAGTTGCTATGAGACACAACTGTGTAGAGAGACAGAAAGGATGCTGAGGGAGGAGAGTGTGGATAATGACTGGAGTGGATTGTTTGTGGGAGATAAGACTGAAACGCAGACACACTCAGTTTTATATTTAAACAACTGTGCAAATTCACAGAACCACAATTCTTATTCTTACCTGTGGGCATCCACTGACAGCGTACGGACAGTAGGTGGAACACTGAACAGTGAGGTCGGGCAGACAGTGACATAGCTGGCATTGGTCTGACCTCCATCTGTCCCCCACAGCATGGGACTGACCTTGGTGCTCACACTCACTACAGGGGTCTGTCTGGCACCTGCATATACACATTAACAGACAGGAAAAAGCTATGCAGGGTAATTGCTAATAAGTGTGTTAAAACAAGGACAAGTCTTTTTTTAAAAAAAAAGAAACAGAAATGTTATTGAATTTTAAATGATCACCAAGGAAACAGTTTGTATTTTTGTATTGAGCCAGGTATTTTATATTGCCAGTAACATGCACAAAACTTAGAAGACTGCAAATGCAGAGCATGAAAGCTATCAGTCATTTGACATCACATGTGTCATAATTGATGGAAACAACAGAGCAGTCGGATGTGTCTACTCAAATGGCTGTGCTCAAACTCTGGGGGCCATGGACATTTAAAGCAGAGTGGGTAGAGACAGTGCTTACCCAACAGAAGTACGAGTCAGAGGATCAGTGAGGTCACCAAGTTTTTAACAAACAGTCTCTCATAACCATGAATAGCCACGTGGATAAAGGAAGTATTGTAAAGTAGACATCCTGTAGCAGAAAAAGAAGGAACCAGCAGTCTAATGATAAGAGGGCTACGTACCGCCGTGCTTTCCTGTAAATTCCTCTACATGTTCTCCCATCTCCGTGTTTGGTGGGATTGTTTGGACTGCGGAACGACCACTGAACACTCTGCACACCACATGGCCCCAAACACTCCCCCCATTCAGACCAGGATGACCAGCCACAGTGCACTGCAGGGAAACCATGCTGACTGTGTTAGACCGCTCAGATTTTGAGGCAGATGGAGAATTCTATCCAGCGTGAGGGTTAACAGTCGACTTTAGACTTGATGTTGATCATGATATGAAACAACTGAGTCACACCTGCACAGTCTGGGTTCAGCTGGCATCTCTGAGGTCTTCCTCTCTCACAAACACAAATCTCACAGTCCATTTTTATCTGCTGGCCCGGCCAATAGCGCACACCTGCCACCTCACAGACGCACTCCTCTGGTGACACACACTGCTGCATGTGGCTCATCACTTGGTTCTCTGGACACCAACAACCTAAAGCAAGAAACATGGGTTATGAGAAAAGGCTTGTTAGAGAAAGGTTAAAAAATAATCAAAGTTACTATTAAAAAATGGAAAGGATAATGTTTTATTTATGAGCATGAATTATTTCAGCGTCCTCCTGACTGACCTGAGGAGCAGGGTGCTGTGGGAGGATCACAGCTCGTCCCACTGCTGATGTGGGCACAGGACATTGGGCAGGGAGCACAGCTGTGTCTCACCAGCCCAGCGGGACAGCTGGTGTTGGTACATCCATCATCTGGACAAGGCTCTGAAGTTGCACAGGGTTGAAAAGGAGGAGAGATTCCTTTTTTTAAAAAATCCTTTTAATATCAACTTTGCTAATGAGCTTTTTCTGAACCACCACAGTCAAAGAGGTTGTGAAGCAACAGTACGGGTTTTCACTAAACTTCAATAATGCACTAAAAAAAGGAACAGATTTCAGTCTTGCCTCTAGTGATATCAAGCCATGCAGAGAGTTATGGTTTTGTTTGTCCATGTTTATGGATATCTCTGTGGATTTTTCTGTCTGCCCCTTAATTCATTAATGTAGTTTACGGTGCCCAGTTTAAACTGTTTAAAAACATTTTTAAAAAAGCAACTCATCTTTCCTGAAACATAGTCCCAGCTGCTTTGAAGAGTCAGGTTTTATTTTTGTCTTAGAGAAAACTGTCTTGGTCTGCGGTCTAATCTTCACTGGTCTTTCCGTTTCACCCTGAATGCAGCATGATCACTCACTCACCAGCCAATCTTCACTGCAATCAGCCTCAACCACCTGCAGCTGTTCAGTATATAGGCCACACTTGCCCTTTGTTTACTGCCAGATTGTTCCTTTGCTATGCAATACTTTCAGTACTAATCTCTGTTGCAGCCTTGTTTGTTTCTGATTTCTGCCTCTTGCCAACCTTCAAGTAACATCTCAGCCTTTTGTTCCTTGGGCACTAGGTCTGTTAAATTAGCTGGTGCCTTCAGCTTGGTCTGGTCTGTTTGTTACTTGGTCTTATTGGCTCTATTGGAGCTTGTCAATTCAACAAAGAGGCTCTGCTTATTTTTTTTTGTGTTTTTTGTGTGATTTTTAGGCAATAACACCTTTATTATAATTTATTTCAGCTCAACTTTAGTATGCATTAAGCTCTTACTGATTTCCATGGTGAGATTGGATGGTCCGGGGAGCTGGGAACAGTCTCGGCCTCCGTAGCGAGGAGGGATGCAGCCTCTGTGTCTGACCTGCACTCCACCGCAACCACTGGAACAGTTCGACCAGCTCACCCACGGCAGCCACTGGCCATCCACTGGAGGGGGGAGGAGAGAGCATCAAATTTAAATGTTTATTCTGAAAAATGTTCATTTTTAGTACATGTCCACCTCCTCACCAGGGCAGGTCGTGTTGAAGCACTGCTGTCGCTGGAAGTCCTGTCCCCTGCAGTGGTGCAGCGGGTCTCCTGAAGGGCATGTTCTCTGCCGGCTCATGGAGCCTGTACCACAGGAGGCACTGCAGGGGCTCCACGGACCCCAGCCGCTCCAGCTTCTACAGTGCTGCTCATCAGTGGGGCCTCCAAGTGGTGCTAGAGTGGAGTCTTGGCAGTCTACCACACCATTACACACCTGAGTCATAGAGCAGGGTTATTTGCAGGAGGTGATGAACATATCTCAGAGGGAAAATCCCATTCTTTGCTCAAGCAAATATCTAAATGACACACATTTCTCCAAACTAAATTGTCTGTTTTATAAGGAGCATACTGATGATGCCTGACCAAGATGACTGTTTATTGGGATGTATTATCATATATCATCCATGGTGAAATGATAAAAGGATATAAAAATAATACAACAATGCAATAACTTTGTGAACAACCTTCAAAAACGGGACAAATGGAAAACAGTGCAATCATGCAATAAAACAATTAAATTGTTTTATAACTTAAAAACATATTCATTTAAACATAAACACTTCAGTGCAGTTTGTTGTAGCTGTTGGTAGATAAAATGTTGGTTGTAGACTTGCCATGTTAAAGGGGACACAGGACCCATCCAAACAGGTGAACTCGGGGCAGGCTACAGTGGCGTTCCTATCGCCAGGGGGCACTGGTGAGACGGTTTTATCTGAACCAGACAAGATTTCAATAATATGATTAACATAGCAGAGATTATAAGATTTATCACCCTCCAGTTTTCCATCATTAATTTATTTAATTTTTTGCATTTATTCATTCTTTGCTTTCTTTTTTTAAACTCCTATCTTTCAGTCTATCTTCCACTTATCAACTCATTTCCTCTTATCTTATATGAACTCACCACACACCAACTCATCGTCGCCCCGTGGACAGTCTGGAATGCCATTGCACACCTGAGACATGTTGACACAGGTGCGGTTGTCACACGGGAAACTGCCTTGACAGGGAGGTATCCGCGTGGAGCCTAACAGAAGGACAGAATTATTGTGAGTGTTCATTCAGGGTCTGGTACATCAGTCTTTAGATGAAAACTGTTTCATGGCCTCTTGATAAACACTCCAGGGTTTCCTAGATTTATTTTTTTCCCCATATTTTGTGCCTTCGCGTTTGTATTTATCTTGACCTACCACAGTTGTCGATGCTTTCATCAGAGGCATCCCTGCAGTGCGGGGTCCCATCACAGAGCTGCTGGTAGTCCACGCACTGGTCCCCACTGACACAAGGCACCTGGCCAGGACCGCAGGGGGCAGCACACTGTTGCTCATCACTACCATCCATACAGTCTGTTTCTCCATCACAGCGCCAGGCCTGAGGCACACACTGCCCTGCAGTGGCACAGCTGAACTCATACGACCTACAAGCTAGAGAAAGGGGAGTCAATAAGAGAAACACTGAATGCTGAAAATAATCTCCTAAATCTCTAACTGATGACTGTCATTACCTGACGTGGGCACAGTGGGAGTGACGGCTGAGGGTGACGGTGTGAAGATACCAGTGTAGCAACTGGTTCTGTTCTCATCATCTCCACCTGGACAGTCTGTTCTTCCATCACACAGCTTTGTGTTGGCAACACATGTGCCGTCACCACAGGCAAACTGGTCAGGAGCGCAGGTCACTGCCACACAGGGAGGATGACATTTGAAATGTATTGATGCAACTTATGGAGGATGACTTTGTGCAAAATGCATTAACTTATATTTGCAACGATTTATTATTAGTTGGATGTGAGTTATAGAACATTTAATGTTAATTGTACCTTTTCTTGGACAAACATCTTCATCTGTTCCAGAGGGACAGTCTCTGTGTCCATTACACACTCTGTCTGCAGGGACACACTGGTTTCCAGGGCACTGAAACTCCCCAGGTGCACACACACACCTAAAACCAGCCACAGCATTGAGACAGTGACGACATCATGTGGTGTAATCCAAAGAAATCAATCTGTGCAATCTGTTTGTTGTGAACAAATATGGGCTGAAGAGTAATTACCCCCTCTCATCACTAAGGTCTCCACAGTCATCGTGTCCGTCACAGCGGTGTAGGTAGAGAATGCAACGTCCTCCAGCACACAGAAACTCCCCTTTGTCACACACCACACCACAGTCTGGACGAGTAACATAACAGTTCAAACACTGACACATGTACTGTACAAAAAGTCAAAATGAAGTATGCTCACATGTGAAAACAAAGAAAACATGTACCTAACTGTAAAAAATTCTGTAAATAAAAGTATCACACTTAAGATCTTTTGATGAAGCTTCTCTCTTGAAAAAGTGATGTATTTAATTCTTAATGTGCAGTTTTTCATTTTAAAAGTGCAGTTGTATTAATGGAGTTGTGTTGATGGCTTGCCTTTTATAATGATCATGTGATGTTGATAGTGTACCATTTTTGACAGTTTATCAGTAGAGCTGACTTTGCATATGGAGTGTACTGCTGGTCAGAGTAATAGAGTACCTTGTTCATCAGAACCATCAGCAAAACCACAGTCCAGCCGTCCATCACACACATGGCTGGCTGGCAGGCATTTTCCATTAGCACACTGAAACTCCCCTGGTGGGCACAGGGGCAATGTTGTAGAGGGTCCACAGAACTCCTCATCTGATTGGTCAGCACAGTCTGGGTGGCCATCACAACGTAGAGCCAGGTTCAAACATGGTCCACTGCAGGGTTGGGGTCAGTTGACTTTATTCACTTCTGATAGGCTGATTTTTTTTTAACTTAAAAACCTTAAAAAACCTGACCAAAGGCTTTCTTTTAATGTTCAAGGGTTAATGTTCAAGAAAGCCTTGAACCCTTGAAAATGTAAAGCTTCACTGACTTTAAAAAATGGTCAGATGGTGAACAAATTGGTTGAGTTGTAGCCTGAGGAAGGATTGCTCCTTTCAGATAACATTATTGTTTGAAACATATTTTAGATCTACCTTGGCGTGCTGGTACAGCGGAACTGGTCAGGTGAGCATGTGTGCGGGCAGATCTCATCTGAACCATCGCCGCAGTCATCCTCGTTGTCACACACCCATTGGCTTGGGATGCAGCGCCCCCTGGCACAGGCAAACTCTGACTCCTGACAAGAAGGGGAGGGAGGAGGGCAAGCCACCCCGTCACACTGCCACACACCATCCTCACAGGAACTAAACACACACAGGTAGGGAAAACCATCTGACTTCAGATTTGATTTATCATAGAAAAAAGACAATATAATAGCTTCATGAGTATTCAGTATGACTCACCAGTTCTGGCAGTGCTGAGTGATTGTGGTTCCAGGTGGAAAATTGGAGCCCTCCCACTCACATGGACACCGAGAGGGAACTACACAGCTCTCACCTGTAGAGCAGGAAATTTACAGATACATCTGCCATTCACAGAGCTTTGCCAGTTGTTAAAAGGAAAGAAAATGTCCTCAGAGTGGCTCAAGATAAAAGAGCATGGGCTCATTTAAAAATACTTTCTGCTGTCGTAGAATCTGACTTTGGTCAATCTATCTTACCATGTGCAACTGTGCCAGGAGGGCAGAAACAGCCTTCCACGCAGGAGAGAGCGCTACACTGGGAATGTGGACTCTGCTGAACACTGGGACATGAGGGAGAGCAAGCTGGGCCACAAGGATCATATACCAGCCCATTCTCACACTGCAGAGCTGCAGGAAATCAGGAAAAAGGGAAAATATAAAGGAAAGAAGTAATCACAAGACACAAATAAAGTAAGACAGGAGTAAATATGGGGATGCAGGAGATTAAATGTTTGAGTATCATATGCCTTGAACATACGACAGAGCTCCTGCGACCTCCAGCGGATGTAGACCCCATGGCGGTTACACTCCTCAGCATAAGCAGCGATGGCTGTACAGAGACACTCACAGTCCCCACCTGAGTCACAGCTACAGCACACACAGACAATGGCATGCTGTGAGCTGTTCAGTTCTCATATTCAGTAAGAGTGTTAGCACATAATTTTAAGAGGAATTATGTTATTGCAGAATACAAATGATAAACACAGATTAGATGCTTCATGAAAATAATCCAAACTTATTTCTGCTCAAGAAAAACAGATACATTTTTTTTACCACTACTAGCATTTTTTCAATGCTTTTCACATACCAGTACGGATCCAAAAAAGCATATGCATGTCATATTCATGAGGATGGAAAGGCAGCAATGCATACTGTCTGTTGGTGGCAGTTATGAACCAAACATGATATGAATGTACTAGGACCACTTGACAATGTAGGTTTCTTTACATTACAGCATTGCATTGATCACATGAACTGAACATTGCTATACTGTCCTCTTTTTTTCATATTTTTGGGATACTCATTGTAGATAAGTGCTGTCACTCACCCGCAAGCATCAAAAACACACCAGTCATAATACTGCTGGAAGGGCACCTCAGGGTGGCATTGAGAGAAAAGCTCCTGAGTCAGGACTGCACACCTTTTCTTGGCCCAGTGTACCCTGTGGGGATTTAACTGTACAAGACAAAAACAGTATGTATAAAAGAGAAATGTCAGTTTATCATCAAAATAGGATTTGCAACAATGTCCAAGTTAGATAGTCGACTCACAGCACAGGGGTCTCGCAGGTCCTGCTCTGCCACATCAGGGCAGGAGGGACTGATCTTCCAGGAGTTTCCGAACAGCTCAGCTGTAGACTCAACAATGCCCTGCCGTGTCGTAAAGTCATTCTCTGTATCCCCATCAAAGTTACCACACAAGCCGCCGACCCGACCCCGCAAGTGAGCTGCCAGACGCACATACACTCGCATACCTGGAGACAACACCCCGATTGATGTCCATATTTAACTCTTGTTTATTATTGAACCTGTATCTTAAGCCATAAGTAATGCTTGGATATAAAAAACTTTGAAACTTTGTCAATGTTAATGGTATTGAACTGTGAAATTCTTTAAAAATCAAATACATTTTTGGCAGTAATGAATATATTCATCAACATTTGGGACTTGAAATAAACAAATAAAAAAAACTGGCAAATACAATACAAGACACATGAGCGTGAGTATAAAAGAGTTTTGCAAGACAATATCTAAGGTTGCAAGAAGTTTATGTGTGTGTGTGTGTGTCCTACCTCCATCCCATAGAAGAGTGACGCCCAGTCGGGAGGAAAGGGAGACAAACAGGCCAACTCTTTCCAAAGTCAGACCACTGCCACTGTAAGACTTAGGTAGACCAACTGGCATCCCATTAACAGTCACAGCTTTCCCTGAAGGACAGAAAGAGACAGCTCATCTCAGGCATTGATTTTTTTTAAAACACAGTCTATGATGCCTTTGGACATTCTGCTTCACACATAACATGATCCCGCCTACCTCTCAGCAGATGTATGACAGTATTTCCAAGGCTGAGGGTGACTGACTTGGTACAGGTCACCCCAGTGCTCCCGCAGGGCACATTCTCTGCCGTGACACTGAACAAACCACTGGTCTCTCTCGCCAGCACATATTGGCAGTCGCCCAGGAAAGAATAACAGCGACCATCAAATGTCACATAGTGGGGGTCACCAGTTGCCACGCAGACCCCGGCACAGGCAGACTGGCTGCAGTGCCAGCGGCGCTCCTTACATACACTTAGATAGTAAATGAAAATTAGTTAAGATAAGCTGATGTGAATAATTGAATATCAAAGGGATGAGATGCAATGAGAATGCTGCATAACTTACCATGTGTTACAGTCTTTAGTGATGGTGTCATTGCTGTAGTAGAGTCGACCATTATGGTGGCAAGGGCACTCTTCTGGCAGAACACAGTCTTCCCCCTGAGGATAAGACATGACATACAAAACTCTATTATTTTGGGTTTTTACTGTTTATGTTTGACGTTTGTTTCCACTTAATTAGTCAGATATAATTAAATTTTTAATGTTTTAAATGTCCAAAGTTCTTTTTAATGATAACTACATATATTATATTATATTATATTATATTATATTATATTATATTATATTATATTG
>JAQNCA010000016.1:2902744-2914105 GCA_029783725.1 Acanthurus tractus
CTTCACTTTCGCTCATGCAGAAACCAATGGGTGACGTCACGGAGGGTTTGTCCAGTGTTTTATACAGTCAATGGTATGAACCCTATTGGTTTTACTGATGATATGACCTTTCCTGCAGCGCCACCATCAGGTCAAACTTTCAGTTTTAGAGTTAGTGTATCTAGAAAATCTTTTATCCAAATCTTTTCTAAAATGGAGTGCACATTCATGACTCTCACAGAATGAACCATATTGATTGATGTGTGGGCGGCCCTTGTTTGTTTGTCATCAAAGCATATGACATGGGACAAAAATTGGAATATCTTCAGAGACATGGTGGCTGGAAATATTGCCCTTCCAGTCTCAGCAATCCAAAGGTTTGCTGTTCTTTCACCTTTTGATTTGTACACTCCTGCCAAAATGAGCGAGCCAATGTATGCTTCCAAGTCAACTCCATTCAAGTCTTTCCAACTGTCTCCACACATGCTTTCCCTCTAAATTCATCCCAAGAACAATATTTTCAACTGATGGTGTTATGAAGAGCTCAAATGATGACTTGATGTCTTCAACATGGCTGAGTGTATATCTGGTGGGGTCTGGAACCATTTTGATAATATTAGCAACACCCTGGGACCATATTATCTTCCCATTTTTGGACGGGATAGTGTCTGCTGTTGGTTGAGTGACAACAGGAGGGTGACACTCTCATTCTCATCAGATGAGAATGCCTCAAAAACAGTATCCTCCTCTACACAATTCTCTGTCTCAGACACATTCTCCTCTTTGTCACTTTCACTGTCAAAGAGCTGTTCTAAAACATCATTGACAGTAAACCTTTTCCTAGAGGACATTTTCAAGAGAGACAGAGAGAGAGAAGGTGAGTGTGCAGATAGCACAATGAGGAATGATTTGGATAGAGGGCTGCAATGCAAGCTTTTATATGTTTGCTCCTCCCTTATTTTGCATGAACTACCAATGTCCTTGTGGGAATACCCCGCCATCCACAGCACGGGAAATATCAGTTCTATTCGGCAGGTGTGAGTAGTAGGTCACACATACACACACACACACACACATATTCATACCCCCCATGTTCCCCCTCCCACATGTCAAATATCATGTTAGGTCACACATGGGTCACACACGGACAGACAAGTTTTACACAGCTAAAACAGCTTGCGGTCAAATTGACCCCAGAGGAACACCAATGCGTGCATGTGTTCAGCACATTGAAAAAATCATGATAATTTTATGCTTAATCAATTGTACCCATCAAATCATGAAAAGCCATGAAATATGAAGCAAAAAAAAGTATTTTTTGAACGATGAACACTGAATGGGGTCAGATTGACCCAAAGGATAATAGGATTTTACCTGGTCAACATTATGAGATAATAAAAGGAACTAAGACAGAGCTTTACTGACAGCTAGAAACAATTTACCATTTTGAAAAAGAGGTTCTCCATTTGGAACAGGGAGGTTGTTCAGTGTTAAGTTCCTGTGATGAACTGAAACCAAATCTAGACCCAGCATCATCCTCAGCGCCTGGAAAAAAGAGGGTGACAGACACATTAACAAGCTGAACAAGTTATGAGCAGATAGACAGTGTTTCTACTATTATCATTACCATTACTGCTATAGTATGGCTGCTGGTGGTAAAAGTCTAAACAGAACAAGAATTTGTCACTAATAATTCTACTCATAGAACTTCATCAGCAGGGAATTCTGCCATATTTCACACCTTACTACAATCTCCTCTCCCATCACAGACTGTACTGATGTAGACTGCCCAAGTGCCATCAGTAGATGAGGCAAGAAGGTAAGTGCAGCTGCCCTGGAAGTGGAAGTGCTTCCTGTCAAAAGTACGGTAGTGGGCTCCTCCCCAGGACATGCAAGTGGCCGAGCTCTGAGGCACCTTAACACTACCAAGCAGACCACCACGCACCAAAGGGGAGGACTGGGAGTCTGGAGAGGAGGAGAGGGAGAGAGGAGAGGGAGGTTGCATGTAATTTATCTAAAATGTAATGTTGGCTTATGAAATACAAGCAGGTAGCAGTTGCAAACTTTTGGTCACATCATAAAAAATATTAGTTAGAGAAAAGATTTGGCATGCATGTCCTCTGACCAGGAAGGAGAGTGTAGGTGCAAGACAAGCAAGTCTGGTCAGAGGCATTCCTCCAGCTCAGTCCCCACAGGCTGCTGCAGCACTGCTCCATCTGCATCAAGGAGGAGTTATGAACTCCAGGGAACTCCATACAACTCCACGTAGAAAAACACAGGCCACGCATCCCCACACCTAGGAGAAAAAAGAGAGCGAGAATATCGTATCAAAAGCATGAAGGAAGTGAATGAAGAGGAAAGGAGTTGAGAGGGAAAATGAAAACAAATAAGAGAACAAGACTCCAATGGAAAATCCTGGTTCGATCACTAACTTCAGATCTTTTGAATAAATGAAAAAAAGATTGAGAAGTGTGTTTTATTAATTCAGAGTAGTTGGTGAAAATATTTTCCCCTTAAAAAAAACAGAAAAAATTTTAGTTTTTTTTCTGCTTTGAGCATATCAAACTCTACACAGAAGTATTAGTTTTTAATAGATTTCATACAATGTTTACATAAATGTCCTACTTTAAAGTAATTTTCTTTGGTATTGTTACCCTCAGAGCAGCGTGGTCCACCCCAGCCCTCACAGCATGCCCTCACTGTCTTGTTTACCAACTGGCTGGCTATCTCTGGGGGTCTGGGATAAGAACAGACACATCAGGTGAAAAGGTTATGCAACTCAATGAAATACATGTTCACTTAGAAATGAACAATATATATACCCCTGCTGAGCAATCGTACCTGTCAAGAAAACATGTCACATTTGGCATCACTTTAGAAATGCCTGTATAAAAACAATTCCATCTGCCCTGCATTCCTTGTCAATTTAGTTCCCCAGGAGAACATAACATACACAACTGTTCCTGTTATTCCCCCTTAACTATTCCCATCTCCACATGAGTGACAAATTGTGAGTCTCTGTTGGACTAACACAGACATGGTCCCTTACATTATTCCCACCACAAAACATTTACACTGTAGTAAATTTGCTCTTTGAAATGCAAACATTTCAAAAAGTTGTTTTTCTCTGTGACTGACAGTGGCAATACTGTGGTTATGCTTTTGAAATTAATAAAAAACCTTATAACGAATGAAGGGTCTTGCCTTCCTCTTCTGAGCCAACAATTAACCAAAAATTCTCAAATCTTAGAGACTAAAAGACCATCAGACTGATAATAACTGAATTTGTCACTTACTTGAACAAGTAACAGGATGCCTTGGAGCCCTGCTGTTTGTAGTAAAGTGCTATACCATCATCACCGCCATGCTTGATGCGCATCCTGTCCACATCTAGTCTCCAGCCCTGGATATTATACTGATACACCTCTGAACAGCTTACTTCAAGCTGCAGACGTGGGGACAGGACTTGCTTCACGCTCTCCTCCACGGTATGTTCACACCAGTGTCTGAAGCACAAGATACAAATTCAATTGCCTGTCTTGTACTTAATGTTCAAATCTTCTGTTGTGCACAAAGGTAGCTGCTCAAAGTTTAGTTCAACGCCCTGAAATTTTCCCCTTGTGAAAATATCCTTAGTATAACATAAAAAAACAAAGCAATGGAAAGCTTTAATAAGTAATGCATGTAAACTTTAACATTTACACACTGCAGTGTGTAGGTTCCTCTGTTAAAAAAACACTGGAATTGGTATTTCATTTGTCAGTAAACACATTTATGTGTTGTGCAGCAGATTTTAGTTTTATGAGTTATACATTGAAACCAACTTTTTTTTGAATAACTTACAAATCAAATTCCATTTTACTGTTTGTTGTATGATAAAACAATAGCTTGTAAATAAATATTGTGTAACACTGTACCACATTTCATCTGGGCACCTCGCCCACCTTTCTCTACCTTAGTTTACTTTCTACAAATTATGCTTGATTGTGCTTTAAATAAGTGAAACATATTCACCCCATTCCCATCACAGTTTGCAGTCCAAACAGAGTCAGCAGTACTGTCACCATGGTCCTCTTTGCGTATTTGTGCTTGAAAATCCTGTTTAAAAAATGAATTGTTTTTTTTAATTGTAAACTAATTTTTAATACCTCAACATTGCCTGCAAAATCAAAAAAATGACTGCTAAAGAAATTCTTCTGAAACTTTCGGAGATGCAGATTTACAGCCTAATGATTTTAGCCAGTCAGAGGATTAATTATAATAATTTGTCATTGTGTGTAAACAGATCACTCCCATGTATGTCCTATATATATTTATATATACAATTTTAAAAAGTGCACTTACCTGTGAAGTGCTTTTTTTTTAAAAAAATCCTTGGCTTGTTAATTTATAATAAAATGTTATTGTGGGTTCACTGTTGTTTTTTTATCATTATTTTTTCTGTATGTCCTATCGAAGAGCATGAGATACAGTCCTCTGTGAAATGATAGTTTGCCTTATGGGGGAAGTGGAGCCCTAGATGCACTGTTTTAAATGTGGGGGGTGACTCATGTGATGTACAGTAGCATCTGAACCTGCTGCTATTGGATAAAAGCAGTGAAGACACAGCTGGGAGAGCCAGCATTGGTCTCTGGGCTTGGGACAGACACATCCTCTCACTTTGTCCAGTCAAACATTACATGACACTGTAGGTGATGCGGGGATGGTGGAGCCTCATCCAAAGAATAAAGATGAGGATGAGGCAATAAAGAGATAAAGAGATGTTTGTCAGAGTTTAATCCTGTAAAGAGAGGCGTTTCGGGAAGGATGATGGGGCATTTACTCAATGAAGCGTGTCAACAGACATGGTGACTGAAGACTTTTAGACTTACCAATATCCCAAGTCTGACCTCCTGACCCTGGAGTGAGGAGGCTCAAACACAGCTGTCACCCAGTACACCTTAGCTCACACCCAAAGGAAAGGGAGACAAAGCTACTGGTGTCACAATGGTTTGCTTTAATGGTGCAGCAAAACAGTGGGCTTAATCCTTCCTCTACGTACCTCCAGCAATGAACTGAGTGACTTTGTTAGTTCACTGCTTTGTCATCATGTATGGAAAGAAGGAGTAAGAATAAAAGAGGGGAAGGACAGTTTGGTGGTGCAGATTTGAAGATATACAAACAAAAAACAACGAAAAACAAAAAAGGAAAAGTTAGGGCAGCAGGAGTCATTCTCTGAAGACCACAGATGTCTGTAAATGAGTTCATGCATATGGAATACATGCTGAGACATTTCATTGGAAAAGATCAAATTTTTCCTCAGTTGTGAGGGGATTGCCAAGGTCAGTAACAATTAACCTCTGAGGACTGTACAATAGTTATCTTGGCAGTTTATTGCATCATGGTATTGTAGCAGTTTATATAATAGTTGTTGAGATATTTGACACTTAAGTCTTGAATAAAGTGGTCCACAGACATTGCCAACCCTAGAGCCATGGCTAAAACAAGCTGAAGTCCTCCCTAATAATATGTTTATGCATATTTGCTTGCTGCCTTTTATCTCTCATAAAATTACAAACATTTACCTTAGAACATCCCTGTCTTTCACAAAAACATTTTTTTCAAACTCTTTGACTCTTTAATGGTTTCCTTCCTGTGGGACAAGCAAAACCCAATATGCAAAAAAAATTGCAGACCAAAAAGATTTGCCTTTATAAACGTTGTGCATTATTATTGAGTGTTGGCATTTAAGCTCCACCACCTATATGGCCTAAGAAAATGCAGGGACACTGCTACCTATACTTATTTACAGAATCCTACCAGCCCCCATTTGGACTAATGAGCTGTTACAGTATAACTCTGTAACGCCTCACTTGATTAATACTGGCACACAAAGCAAGTTTAATTTTAATCAAAACTTATTTGTGAAACCCATTACCAAAAACATCACCATTGCCCTCACTCGCCTGAAAGGAGTCCTCTCCACATGAAGGGTAACAGGCATCCATTATATCTAAGGATTAAGTTATAGAATCGAGAAAACATTTTTGCTTGTGACATACAACTACAGTGGAAAGCTAGGCTGGAGAAACACACCAAACAGGTCGGGCATTACATTTGGGAAAAAAATTGCAAGGAGTTGAGACAGAAACAGTAAAGAATAAAAAGCTGTCTGAAATTTTCCGTAAATAAAACATCTTCAGTATTCTAATGTCTGCAAATTCTCTGTCCTCTGAAACCTACAAGTCCAAGTGGGAATGAGGATTGCTGTATTTCACTTTTAAAATAATTTGTCATGCTTTTATCCTCAGTATAGATTTAACTGTGGTAGTGAAGTTTGAACAGGTTTCTGAAAAGTCAATCAGACAGCTGTAGCCCATCAAGAAACTGCTTTTATAGTCCTTGTAGAGTCCAGGGGATTGGATTTAGGCTCGAGTTATTTGGGCCAAAATGCAAAAAAAACATCAGCTGCTCTGCTCCTTCCAGACTATTCTATTGTAGTGTCAGCTCATATCTTTTATTGCACTGTTGCTACACTTTGATATCATTCTCTCATCTTATTTGCTTATTATTTTACAGCTTTATTTACTTTACTAATTTACTCTCAATCACAGTTATATATTTTTTGCATTTTCTTTTTATATTCTTTTTCTGATTGATTTTATGTGTTAAGCAAAGCACTTTGAATTGCCTTGTTATGGAAAAGTGCTTCACAGATAAATTTGCCCTACCTTCTGCAGAACTATCTAAAAAGAGCACCTATTTCATCATATTTACAACCCACTGTTGGCCAATCAGACTTCGTCACTGCAAAGCAGGAGGTTAAACATAGGCAGTGGGCCATTTATCTTTGTTTTTGTATGAGAGTTTTCTTCAATTGCTAAAACAAGACTGTGCCAGCTACACCGTGTCTTCTTGCTTCAAGACATTTGCAAGACAAGACAGGTAGGTATCTTGGTTTATTTCTTTGTTTCTGGTACAGAGCTACAAGCATTTCTCAAGTAAGTACAAAGCTAATTGAAAAACAGGACATTGTGTATCACTATATTATTACATACATGATATTATGTTAATGTTTCATAGAATCAAACTAATTTTGAAGAAAATATGACATATTGCATGAAGAAACTTGTTAGTCATTTTGAATTTGACATGAGTCCAGTTTACTGCGCAGCAAAGTGTGCAGCACAAACAGTGTGGGAGGATAGAGAGCAGAGGGGAGGACAATGTTGACTGTGAGCATGTTACAGTAGAGGCTGATATATACTATTTCTATTCATGTGAAGCAGTGGAGGAAAGACGAATACATTGATAGCAAAATAACAGGAAAAAGGGGGAATTGTTTTTCCAGCTGTAAAGAAAGGAGTTGGAAGGAAGGTGAGACAAATCAAGAGAAAATTCTTGTTTATGATTATTTTTGCAAGAGAGTACATCCAAGGAAAAGGCTACACTAATGATTTGGATACAAAAAAAGCCAGATTAAAATTAAGATAAGTAGAAATAGAGCTCTTCTCTCTTTGTTTTTTCCTCAAACAAGATTTTAAAGATTTTTATTCTTTTAAAGAGATGAAAACTAGAACTAAAGGAAGTCACTTGATATTCTAGTTTTGCTACTTCATGTTAAGATTAAATTCATTCTGAACATTCTTTTCTCATTCTATCACAGCCATGAGGCTTTTCTGTCTTCTGCAGCTGATCTGCTTGGCTGTTTGTAGCACTACCAGATCGAGAGACTGGGCTCATCATGGTGCTCCCATGTTTGCTGACCTCACTGTACGTGAGATAAAAGCTGTCCGGGCATACCTGCATGGTATTCCAGAGCTGGAGCTCACTGATGCTCATAGCAAGATTCTGAAGAAAAACAGTATTTTACTGATAGAACTCCATCTGCCAAGGAAGCATGAAGCTCTGAGAGCTCTGGACCGTGGACAAGCCAAACCCCCACGTCAAGCCTGCGCAATCATCCAGTTTGGCAACCAGGCCAATCCCAATGTCACTGAGTACATCGTAGGTCCTCTGCCATCTCCAAATTCCCACAGTGTCAAGTTATTTCAGGGGAACAGACCAATACGGTTTGAGTCAAGACCTATTTCTGTTGTAGAGTATTCCCATATGGAAGAGATCCTCAACAAGATCACAACTAAAGCACAGAAGCTCCTGTTTGAGACAACAGGAGGTTTTTCCTTCTCTAACTGCTCTGACCACTGCCTGACTTTCTCAGACGTAGGCCCCCGTGGTTTGGGTTCAGGTGAGAGAAGAACCTGGGTAATATTGCAGAAGTTTGTGGACGGTTACTTCATCCACCCAGTTGGGTTTGAGGTGTTGATCAATCACAAGGACCTAGATCCAGAACAATGGACCGTGGAAAAGGTCTGGTACAACAGCATGTATTTTGATAGTGTTGAGGAACTGGTAGAAAAATATGAATCAGGAGGTGTGGAGAAGGCCAGACTACCTGATCATGACGACAATGACCATTACTCCTCCTACATCCCTCGGGGTCATACCAACACCCCTACTGATATCCATGGGCCAAAGCTTGTAGAGCCACAGGGGCCCCGCTATCATATTGACAACAATTTTGTCGAATATGCTGGATGGTCTTTTGCCTACCGTGTCCGCACATCAGCTGGACTTCAAGTCTTTGACCTCCGTTTTAATGGAGAAAGAATAGCCTATGAGGTCAGTCTTCAAGAAGCTATCGCTTTCTATGCTGGTGATACCCCCGCTGCCATGCAAACAAAGTACATTGATGGTGGCTGGGCAATGGGCAGCTCCTCCTTCGAGCTAGCACCTGGAATCGACTGTCCAGAAATTGCCACTTTTGTTGACCTTTACCACTACTACGACACAGACAAACCTGTGCAGCACAAAAATGCACTCTGTATTTTTGAGATGACCACTGCCATGCCTCTGAGAAGGCATTTTGACTCCAACTTTAAGGGGGGATACAACTTCTACGGAGGGCTGGAAAACACTGTGCTGGTGTTGCGGACTACCTCAACGGTATACAATTATGATTACATCTGGGATTTCCTCTTCTACCAGAATGGAGTGATGGAGGTAAAGGTCAGCGCTACCGGATACATCCATGCCACTTTCTTTACACCCAATGGACTTCCTTATGGGTCCAGGGTGTACAACTATGTGTTGGGCAACCTGCACACACACCTTATTCATTACAAAGTGGACCTGGATATTGCTGGTGAGTATTATGGTACAGTCACCTTTTTTAGGTGTTAAAACCCTTGATTGACCATTGCCCAAAAAATTCAAGATTGGTGGGATACCCAGACAACTTTCTATGAAACTAATGGCATGCTTAATGATCTTGCAAATTTCATTTTATCAAACAAGGAATTTAAGTTTAAAATCTAATGTAAGGCTGAGTTCATCTATTTTCATTGTTCCAAAATTAACATTGCCCTTTTACCCAACATTGATCAAGTGTTTTGGTGCTTTACCCTAACTCTATCTAAACCATTAATTATTTGGCATAGTTCCATTGTTTTGCAACATCTTCCAGTATCAACATGAGACAACAGTAGGTTACAAGCATCGTCCCATTGGGTTTTTTAAAGAAATTTGGTGACCAATTATAACCTTTACACCAGTAAATTTTGTTTATGTTGTGTTTTTGAGGCCAAGGCAAGGTATGTTTATTTGTACCTCACCTTTTAGCAACAAGGCAATTCAAGGTATTTTAAATTGTATTTGAACCAAAAGCAAAATGAGCTAAAAACAGGGCAGACAGAGGCTTGACTTTGACTAAGTCTTTTATTGATGCCAGTCAAGATACAATGACTTCCTGAACTTTACCCTGTCATAAAGGAGACAGACTTGGCCTATCAATTCTGTGTGACTGTTGTTGTTGTGCGTTGTTGTTTTTGAAATGTGTGATCAAGGTTATCTATGCTATCCTCCATGCACAAGTCAATAAGATCATCTTGTTAACCTGTCTGTCACTGACCATTTTAAAAGTGATTTCAACTCAACTCTGATGAAAATAGTATTGGAGACTTGTGATGTAAAGGTAAATGTGTGTGTATAGGGTCACAAAACACTTCTCCCTTGACTTCTTCATGACCACCCTCTGCTTCACTTGGACACAGGTCGCGATAACAGCTTTGTGACGATGGATCTCAAGTATGTCAACTTTACAAATCCCTGGAGCCCAGAGAATTTCATCGTCCAGTCCAAACTCCACAAGACAGAGCACAAGAAAGAGCGATCTGCCGCTTTCCGCTTTGGAAAAAAGTTCCCCCGCTATGTGCACTTTATCAACCCTAATATGAAAAATAAATGGGGGCACGACAGGAGTTACCGTATTCAACTTAACTCACATGCCCACAGCGTCCTTCCAAGAGGGTGGAAAGAGGAAATAGGCATTAGTTGGTCAAGGTAATGTGTTTTTGCCCATATATTGCCTAAAAAAATGTATATTGGAAAACATTTGTAGGTTGATGTAACCATTCTAGATGTCTTCTCTACCATCCTATACACATTTCTCCCAAAGCCATTAATGGTTTCTTTGGAAACATTGGAATCTTCCAGTTAAATTTCAGTTCTTTACACATTAGCAAAGCTTGCACACTTGTAGTGATAACATAGCTAACATAGTTAGCAATGATTTACCCAACAGAGGATTAGTGGCATTGACAAAGTTATCCTCTTGACTTGGAATTTGGTTCGAAGTTGACTCAGGAAAAAACAGCTTCATTTCTTATTGTGGGATATCACTTTGTTAAAGACAGAATTTGCCATTTGACTCAAGTAAAAAAATCTGTATAGTAAAATTACAGTAACAAACAAACTTCTGACAGACTGAGTGTGTTGTTTCCACTAAATAAATCATTTTCCTTTTAGATGTCTGAGTTTCAGAGTTAGTTTGATGACACTGTCTCTTTTCAGGTATCCTTTGGCTGTGACGCGTCACAGAGACAGTGAAGTCACCAGCAGCAGCATGTACACCCAGAATGACCCTTGGAAACCTCTTGTGTCTTTTGAGGACTTTATCCGCAACGATGAAGACATAGTCAATCAGGTAACAGTGAAAATTAGTCTAAGCACATGTACAATTCCTGTTATTGTATGTCGGGTGATGAATAAGTTTGTGGCCTGAGAAAGACAGAGACAATTTTAGATGTTTTTCTTCATTTATTTTTCTATATAGTCCCCTCCTACATTTACACACTTTATTCCAGTGGTCATGGAACATATGCATACTTTCTTCACTAGGCCGCAATAAATAAAATATAAGTAGTCTACAAATGATAAATCAGTGTTGGACGAGTTCAAATGTATCGGTGTAGATTCTCATTCATCTAGGTCATGTTTATCTGAAGAGTCAAAAAAGCAAGTCAACTGGACTGTGTTAGGTTTGTTGGGAAGACGTTTCACTTC
>JAQNCA010000016.1:2919010-2942695 GCA_029783725.1 Acanthurus tractus
CCTCTAAGACAATGGGCGAAAACTGTCAACTTAATGGCAGAGAAGAACAAGGGAGACAAGAGTGTGCATCACAACTCAAAACATGCAACTTTAAGCTTATACTATAAATGAGTGAGGACAATTCCACAACCAGATGGTATGACAACAGTAAAGTGCAGAGCGGATAAGTATGGCATCTGTGTTGACACTAGTTTTCTTAAGCAAAAAGATAAATGAGAGGTAAAATGTGGAGTGTGTCCAGCACATTTCTCTGTCACATTACTTGAGGAATGACTATCACTTTTAAAGGGTACTAATGCTTCATAAAAATAAAAAATATTTCACAAAATGTCAACAATATCTGTTAAGTTCAACTGCAAGAGTTGTGGCCAATCCAAATCTTTCTTGGTTAACAATAATTTTGAATTAATGATTAAGTATATTTATACTTGTTGTTCATGGTGTTTGAAGTGAATATAGGAATCCAAAATGTATCTCACCCAGCAGACAGTGTTGTGTTGTAGAAGTAACCAGCACCAAGTTGGTTTGGTCCTGTATCATCCATCTGTCTTCAAGCAGTTGTTTAATGTGTCAGTACATTTGCACAATGAGCTGCGGGAAAGAAAAGGTTTTACACTTGCGGTCTTTTAACATATTTCTTGCTTGCTGATACTCCTTCGAAAGCCTGGGGGAAATACAGTCTGAAAAGTTGTTGTTATGTGGTCTCTGGGCAGCCTTGCCATGGGTCATTAACAGTGCGTGAAGGAAAAGACAACAAAATCAATAATATACAATAGCCCTGGTCTTCTAATTTGATTGGAGAGGCCATATGTACCATGATATACACTATATTCCACAATTTGACTGTTTTAGTCTGCCTGACTGAAGCTGTTACTAAAGCAGAGGTGGTTTAGCATTTTTTCAATTTAGTATTATTTAATAACGCCCAGTAAGTTAATATAGATGACAAGAGCGCCCATAACCGAACAGCAACTGTTATTTGTATCCCTTGATGTAATTATTATGTGATGTCAGATATGCCATTCTATTTTAAATATTGTGACAACACAACTATAAAGTTCACTGCTTTATCTTCTGAGCACCACAGTATGTGTGTCTCCAATTGGTTACAATTTTAAAATGCCATGGGTTCAAAATAATTGTGAAAACATCAATTAAACCCAGAGGGAAAGCTTAGAAAGCAATTCATCACTATGTAACCATCACTGTTAGAAAGAATACGGTATGGAATCAGCTTTACTGTTGCTGCTGTACAGATATGTATTATCCCATCCAATTGTAGTGACAAGGTTATACTGATCATTAACAGGAATACAAGGCCAAACTGAAGATAGAGAGAAGATGAATCTGAGTCCTCTGCAATTTTTTTTACCCATTTTATACCCATTGTTTGTGGTATATGTTACTGTTATCTACTATCTAGATACAATGTTCTTTCAAAAATGTGAAATTTACTTTGCTACATGTAAAAATAAGTAAAATACACCTACTTTCCAGCAGATGGGGCACTTACTCTCTCACATTTGCAGGAATGAGTGACTGTGAGGGCTGTCTGTTCTGCATAAATATTCAGAACCAGAGCTGAGGATGAAATATTGGTTGACAGTTTCCCTCCTGTTTTGACTAATTCATAGTGAAGACAGACATATGGTGTCTATCTGCAGCATCCTGCTCTCACTCTCTCGCCCTCTCTTTTTGTCTCTGTCTGTCTCTTTACTTATGCACACACACACACACACATACGTGTGTGGTTATTTGACAAACATTACAACTTATATTTATAGAAATGCCTCAGCATGGGGTTGGTATTTTTGCTTAGCAGATTTCTCTGTGGCAGTACTTCTTTTGGCCGAAAGGGGGTATTTTACAGGTATTTTTCTTGCCAGTTGATGCTATTTATGCTACGGTTAAATGTTCAGACAATTTGCAGTCATTTCAGTAAAAGCTATGTTATATACTGAACATAGTACTGCTTAATTACAACTTCTTATGTCAAATGATAAAACTGAAAAGGTTTTTATTTATTTATCTATTTATTTATTTATGAGAATGAGTTTTAGTTTAACCTATATTATATTCAAATTAAAGAATTATACATTGCCATGCTTTAAACTCAAGTATGTTCTTTGAAAATAGCTTGATGATATTGCATTTCTTCCTTGGAGAGGGATACTTAAATGCTCCACTATGTTAAACAGCTTTACAGCTAGTCTAAAAAAATTGGATTCCTTGTGTCAAGTTCTGTCTTATAGTATACTTTGGGCTTTATAGGTTATTAAAAAAAATGCGTAAAACTCAAGAAGATACTCTGTCAGACAACTGTTGCCAAGGTCAAGAATGAACTTTCAGGCTAAAATAGATTTTTTTGTGTGTTATGCTCACATGGTACAATCTTGAATGGTTTAATCTCCTATTCACACATATTGTTGTGTTGCACAGAGACCTAAAACCATGTCTTTTTTCCACCACAGGAGTAGTCATGTATCTCTGGGCATATATAAACGCCACATGAGGCAGCAGGCATATATACAATCCACAATGGCTGATAGGTGGGGTCCAACAGGAAACTTGTGCCCAAAAATCTCCCAACACGTTAGAGTGGCCATTATCAAATGACATCTTTCTAACAAAACAATGTCACAGTATATTGTATATATTGTATTAAATGATATATGAAGTAATACAAAAAAACCCTTTAAAATCTCATTTATGACCCGCTAGAACTTTGTGGCATCGTATGCATCTGCAGAGACCCTTCTCTTTGCCAGTTTTTCCTTGTTTTTTTGCTGTTCAGGATGTTTTGAGCAGTGTGAATCAACCTTTGGGCAGAGCGTGTTCCTGTAAGTGTCATCAGTGTATGATGCAGATAATCAGATCATCAATCTCTCAATCTCTTTTGTCTACCACTGCTTTCACTCTTGCTTGTTAAATCCCAAAAGAAGGACTACATTTGAAAAGAATGTTACCACACAGCAACAAGTCCTGCAAGCACACTTTTGATAATATGCATAACTTTCCAGATGTCTTTGCATCAACTAATGCACAGAATTTACACATTTAAAAAATACATGACAAAGTACTTCATGCAAATACTTTTATTTATGAATACTCTGCAGCACTGTACAATAGCACACACTTGTCCCTATTTCTGACCATTCATAATGATCATTTCAAATATAGACAAAATATTGTGCCTTCAGAAACAGTTCCCTTTTCACAATAATCTAAAAATACCTTGTTCTGTTTTAAATATGTAGCATAACTTTTTGAAAATAAAATATACATTATATGAAATATAACACTTGTTTATTGGATAGACTATATAGTACCAAATGCAATTATATGCAAACACACCTTCCCTCTGTGACTTATTACGCATTTCATGCCCAAAAAAAAAGAGAAAAAAAGATGCCGCGCATAAAAAAGAAGCTGTACATACTTCTGTATGAAAATAGAAAATATCAAAGCAAGATGTGCACCAATAGCCTATATCATGTAACAAAGAACTTGTAGTACAAAAAGACCTACGAGAATAACCAGATAACACATTACCTGGAACACAGAGGTACGGGTACTGGGCTGGTAACAGGACAAAGACAAAACCTCGCACTGAGTGTCCACTTATGAACGTATGAGCCACCTCCATGCAAGTCTACAAGTAGATCCAACAGGTTCAACATAAAATACAGCTGGATCAAATAGTGACAGGGTCAAACAAGTGAACCAGAAGTTACAGTTTTAGCTTTAAATTTTGGTACTAGACCCAGTGAATGTAGATGTCCAATGCATAGCAAAAAGTTTGGTTTGGTATGTTTTATTTTCTTGTATTGCTACCCCATAAGTAAAGTGAGTGTTAACTAATTGCCAGTTATGCCCACAACTTATAAAACACTGATATGTCAACATTAAATTATAGAACATGTTTAGATACTGTGATTAGTATCCTAAAATCAATGTTCTGTACAGCATCAGTATTAAGCTTCTTCAGCTAATTTTTTTATTATTGCCAAAACAATTTCAAATCTTTCTATTCATTCAAAGAAAATGAATTGTGGATGTCCAGTTTAAATCAGGATTTGAACAAAATGACAATACTTGATGTGTTACACACATGAAATTCTCTACAGAACAGTGTGTACAAGGCACACTGCGATCAATATAGCTACATCTATCATTTCCTGCAAAAAAGCACTTCTGAAATCACACGTAAAAACTAAAATGTGACCAAAGAAAAAACTCTGAGGTTAAATATAGAGTTCTGTTAATGCCACAAAATATAGTCTTCTTCATCAACAGAATGAGGATTAACAAAATAACACTTAAATCAGATTTCTGATACACACTTGCAATTGCTGATGCTGAGACTGGCAGCACCAAAGAGCAGGGAAGGTGCAAACATGAATACCTCCTACAGTAATCTCTGAGTATTTGAAGAGATTATTAGGTGCTCGCTGGTAACATAAAGCCAATAATCTCAGCAGAGCATATCCAACACTTGTACCAATGGGAGAGGTTTAAAGCCGACGTTTAAATGCGATCAGCTCTTTGAAATGTAGACCTACTACTCAACTCATGTCACAAACATCTTGTTTACAACAACTATATTGCTTTTGAGTGAAACTATTCAAGGACCACAGTGTTTCTCATTGCAATCCAGGCTCTCTCAGTACATTCTCTATCACACAAGTATAAGAATAAAGAGCACAGGGTTTTATTAGTAATACACCCAAAGATACACTTCCAAAAATCTGATCTTTTCTTAACACAGATAAGAAAATATACATTTCTTCAGCAATTAAATGCCTTAAATTGATTTTTTATATTCTTAATAAAACTTTATAATTCTTACTTATTTACATTTGGTGTAGGTTAATACTGATTGTAATGCAATACTGTTGCCTTCTCAGGGTTTTTTTTTTTTTTCAATTACATTTCTTTTGTTTGTTGAGCAGAAGCACATTTACATTCATATTTCAACACTCAAGCTCGAGAAGGAGCCCAAGCGCAGACTGGATAAATGACATGCATTTTTCCAAAAGCAAAATAAGACAACTTCAAAAGAAGGATGTCCGCTTGCTTGAGCAAATTGACTTTTTGAGAGGTGAAGAGAATGGAAGGACGAGGATGCCAAGGTTGAGAAGGCCAGGAGAATTGGCACTGGCGGTGCCTTTTATTTGGCTGTAAAAATGCTCTTGCAGCACCAGGACAGTCAGTTCTGTGAGAAGTAATGTGTAACAATACTGGAGGGGTCACAGCTGTGAGGTGAGATGAAAACCTTTGTTGTTGGAAAAAGCTGTTAACTTGGAAAAGACAGATATCCACAGTGGTGAATGCAGTGTCAGAGGTTACACTCTCTCCACTCGACTTGGGTCGTAAGAGTCTGATGAGAAAAGCAAGAGAGAAAACTCAATCAAAAGTAAGTCAAAACGATATTATTTGTCCTTAAAAGGTGAAAATTAAAGGTTCCTTGTGAAATTTTTGACAACCAGTAACAAAAAAGAGTGACTATTAAATGTGTAGGTCTCATTTCATTTATACCGTGCACACACTCAAGGATACACATACGCACAATGCACATTCTTGGCAATGATTCTTCACTATTCTGGGGATCTATAAGGTGTGGTAACATGCTAAATAAAACAGGACCGGATCAGCAAAGCAAGAGCAACACTTCTAACAAGTGAACATAGATGTAAGCAAATTAGGGTTTAAAACACTGTAAGAATCAGCTTTAGCATGAGGAAAGAATGGCACTAAATTTAAAGGATATACCTGCTTGAGAGTAACACTAAAGCTCAAAAATAACTTCAAACAACAAACTCCGCAGGGTACCTTTATAGCAACAAATGAACATTTTGAGAGGTGGGTTTGTATCTTGTGTCTTACTTGTTTAACAAATAAAAAGAATGTAAAAATACTTATTTGTAGTTTTAAATAGGACGCTTCTCAACAAAAGTCTTAACTGTTATAGTGAGGTTTGGTATTATTAATGTCACAGAGATAAAACCTGCGCTTACAAGCCTCAACTGACAACAGAATAGTTGGTATAGACACTGTTCAAAAAGGCATTTTGACATTCTGCTCACAAACTTAAACAAACCACATACACACTCACTCAAAACTAGATGTACACACACAAGACTGATATTATTCTCACCAACTCACACTCAGATAAAAAGCAAATATAAAGTTTATAAAGTTAAAGTATCTCTTGAAAATCATCAGTACAAAGCTAATGCTTGTACCACATGCCTGAACCCTGTGACTTCAGGGTTAGGGTTAAACTTTGCCACCTGAAGCAGAAAAAGGGGAATAGCAGACAACTTGATGCAGGGGTGTACCAACATCCATGGCAAGCAGGATGGATTACATGCATCATCATGGCCAGGCACATGGGAGAAGGCTACTTATGTTACAAAAGCTAAGATGCAAGTTCTGTTATTATTAGTTTGCGACTTCATGTTAACTTGTTCATCGTAATCAGCTGTGAAATTGGTGTCAGTTTGGTCACTGTCTCCCAGTTTTCACATAATCTATGTACCTGATTTAGTTCCAGGCAGTCCATATGCTGCTCCTTTTGGGCTCACACACACACTTTTTATTTTAATCCCTGAAGACCTCTAACCCATATATTATGCTATGCTGCTGCTTTACTTTGAGGCAAAACAAGCATATAAAAGGTTTATGTCTAAATTCCTGCACACCCACCTGAGACAGAGAGCATCTCTTCATCCTCCATGTTTGAGGGGCCACAGGTCCCAGTGCTGAAGCTGAGTTGAGGCAGTGTTATCTCTCTTTTGGGAACACTGCGAGGTTTTGGAAGCAGAGGAGGCTTCTGAAGCTTTTTGCGCTGCTTTGGTTTGGGCAACTTCTCTCCCCCAGCGCCTTGAGTCGCCTCAGCTCTACTGACCTCTGCTGTACTCTGTCCATCGCTCACCTTCTCCACAGACTTTTCTGTGTCAACCTCCACAATTTTTAGCTCCACCTCCCCCTCTGGTTCTTCTGCTGTTGTTTCAACATTTACTTCTTTACTCTCTTCATTTTCTGTTTTTAGAGCAATCTCAACATTCATCTCTTCTGCCTCTTCTTCTTGTCTTTGCTCTGCCTCAGATATCTCTTCATTCACTCCCTCTTTAAGAATACAAACTTCCTCAAGCTCTTCAATTTTCTCTTGCGTTTCAGTTGCATTTTCATGTTCTTCTGTTTTTTCATCCTCCATCCCTCCTTCTTCTTCTGGTTTATTCTCCACTTCCTCTTCTTGTTGCTCCAAATCATACTCAATTTGCTCTTCTTGAACTTCAGTCTCCTCTCTGTCATCATTTGCCTCTTCAGACTCAGATCCTTTGAGACTGAGGTGTCTCATTTGACAGATTTGTTCTGAGTCCAGCTCTTTCAGACTAGCAAATTCGTTGGTGTCTGACTGACCGAGAGATGTAGCAGCTGAAGAAGCTGTGGAGTTTAGCTTATCTTCCATGGATTCAATTAGTTTGCATAATCCTCCACGCCCCCTCTTCTCTACACTGCACATGCTAAGTGCTAGCTTCTCGTTAGGGGTGACAGGCAGGGATAAGGGAAGCTTACTGGGTGGAAACTCTGGCAGGTCCAGTACCACTTGACACTGAAGCTCAGCATCTTCATTGTCTTTCTTATCACTTTGATTGCTGCTGTGCTTTTGTCTGTCTTCTGTCTCACTGACCTCCTCTGTCTCTGCTCCCTGGACGATCAGGGTCTCTTCTTCGACTTGCTCGCACTCTCCTTTAACCTGCTGTGTCTCTTCGGCTTGACTTTGTAGTTCCTCACTAACAGTTGTATTGTTATCACTGTTGTTGTCTTCTGACTGTTTGTCAGCCACACCCAAGGCTCCCACCGGGACGGATATACCAAGGATTCTGGCAGCCCTCTGCTCAATCGACTCATTTTCAGGGATACCTTTGGCACATTTGACCTCATACAGGTTGCTGAGGTCCTCTGCAGGTAAGGAATTAGCTTTCTCTTGAATCAGTAAGTTTTCCAGGTGCTTATCTGCTATGGTTGACTCATTCTTGTATGTCATAGGTTCAGAGATGGCGTATCTTTCATCACAGATATCATTGTCAAACACAAAAGACACCTCCCTGGTCAACCTTGTGATATGTTGTAAACTCTCCTTCTGAGGTGATCTGCTGTTTTCACTCCTGCTTCTGCAGATGCGTAAATTCACTTCACCTCTGAATGGTGAACTGTTGTCTGATTTTGTCTTTCTGTCAGAATCCAACTTCCCTTGAACCTCTTTGCTTGAATTGTGCTCAGGGCTACCAGTGTTTTGATCAGGTGCTGTCCTGCTCTCCCACAACAGCTGCACTGACTGGCTAAACTCTCCATGATCGAGTGGAGATGAGGCTGAGAGAGAGCGCTGCATTGGTTCCCCAGGACGACCAGGGGTCTCTGTGTAGACCGTTAACCCCACATCCCTCAGCAACGACTCTTGAGGGACTGGGATATCCTGTCTGTAGAGATGGTTTGACTCATTTTGAGGGGATAGTGAAGGCTGGAGGCAACTTTCTGTGGGACATGGGTTGAGAAACATTAAGAGTTCATTTGTTGGTGCTAGGTTGTTGACCTGTGGTCTGGAGAAAGCACTGTCCAAGTCCATGGAGTCTAGATCAGCAGTAGAAGCCAAGGACTTTGATCTGACTTTTATATTTTTGGGTTTTTCTATGTGCATTGGTGGAAGACTGATGGCTTCCCTGCCTGGTTCTGGACCAACAGTGAAATGTGCTCCTGATTTAAACTGATCTAAGCTTTTATTTACCCCATCTAAATTATTAATGTACTGACCAACATTGGGTCTCTTGCTGATCGTGTCTTCCATCTCCTTATTAATGCTCTCCAGTTCACCAATTGCATCACAGGGTCGCCGGTTCACTGGCTTCAAGAGAAACTGACCAAAGGCCACTTGCTCTGCACTCTCTAGGGGACTGGAGTTGCTCTTTTTAGGAGAAGATGGTTGCTTGTCTCCCTGATCCCTGGTCTGTGATGGGGAGGCAGGTTCTTGTTGTGAGGGTTGAAGTGAAGACAGTTGTGTCGGGCTGAGGTTAAGACGGGAGAAGGCGCTATTGCTAGAGAGATGAAGGTTTTTCTGGCCTGCCATGGGGTAGCCATAAGAGGAACTATTGTCTGTCCCCAGACCACTGTCTTTTGTTGTGTCTGAGAAAGACTGGACATACTCCTGTCCCCCAGGAGGACTCTGAGATTCTGGACTTTTCACCACTGTCAAAGGTGAGCCAGTCTGGGTTTCCTGGTTGCGGTACTGATTTCCGGGCCAGGACCCAGCATAGCACAACTCTTTGTCTTCACTGGCTTGAAGTGCCCAGGCATCTATTATCTCCTTCCTTAGAGGAGCCCTCTTGTAGTTCCTCATTGAGGATGTGCTGCTGGTATGATAGTGAGAGTAGTGAGGCTTGATGGGCATTTCATTCACTGATTTGCTTCGTATGTTTGGGGTCTCTCTTAGGCCGACAGCGAAAATGTCTGAGTTGGTGACACTCAGGCTTGGTATTGTCTCATTGTTGTTCTGATCTGCCGTTAAGTCTTTGCTAATGTTAGTCGGTGTGTGAACAGGGACAGACACAAGGCAGAAGATGGTCTCACTCACTCTCCTCTTGGTGTTCCTGTTGGTGTCTGACCCTGAATACGGGACAATTTTCTTCACTTGGGTGATGGTTTCTGCAAAGACCTGATCTGAGGTGGACCCCTGGTGAGAGGAAGTCCTTGTTAATGGGGCCTGGAAGGCCGAAGAGGGAGATGAGGGTGGACGGTGGTTTTTGGGATATCTGTTGTTGCAGTTTTGGTCAATTGCTGGGAAGTTATCGACAGTCTTTTTGTGCAAATCACTGTCCCACCTGTTATTGTCATTGTCTAAGTCGCTAGAAGACGTCTGGTTAGCATCATCGGCCAGCTTGGCACCGATAAAAGGCCCCAGTGGCGGGGGCAAAAAGGCACTGTTGTCGGATGCAGGTTCCGACACGGTGACGCTGGGAAGCTCGTTGCGGATGTGGCGGATCTTGTCAGCGTCTGTCAAGGAGTTGCCACCCAGGGCTGAGGAAATATGGCGGATCCGGGGGTCATCAAAGGGGATGTATTGGATAGCTCCACCAGGGTGCTCCTGGGTAGTATACACAGGGTAAAGTTGCTTCTGGCCAGACAGGCTTCTTTCTCTCTGGGGATCAGGCCAGGAGCCAGTTGGATGTCTGGTGAACCAGTGAGATCCATCTGGTGCCACTTGTATCTGCTGGTACACATCCCCTCTGTACCTAATTTTAAAAATGACAGTTTTACTTTATCTAAGCAACAAGAAAATAAAAAGTCTTGAGAAGACTGGAGTCTTTCTATTGTTACATGACATTAAATCCATGCAGCGAGATAAAATTGCAATCAAGCCTTGTACATGAAATGAAAAAGAGTGCGTGGCCTCATATTGTGCTTCTTGAATTTGCCTACAAGCAAAATATCTGAATGCTGTAGGGTTGAACATGATTATTTTTAACAATTCTGGCTCTATGGTCTTAGAATATATCTGTCCTTATACTTTACAACATGATCAAGCTTGAAAAGAATCCTCAGACTAAACTCTTAATATGTGTAAAACTGTTTTTAGATTAAATGAATTAGTATTTGTCTTTGAAAAACAACTTTACTAAATATGACGTGACAGTTTCTCCAGAGTACATTTTGGCAGCAGGCTAATCCTATTGGGGGCTTAAATAATGATCAAATAATTGGTCCTTCATGAAATAAAATCTGTCACAGCTTATTGATCTTAGTGAAAATGTTGTTTTTGAAAGGGTGAAAACCAACAAACTAAAGCTGGGAATTTTTTCATATCAAAACACACTGTGAATGCTGGAAATTAGAATATTGCAGGGTTTTTTGAATAAATCTTTTGAATAAATTGAATTAATTTTTTTAATAAATTTGAATAAACAAATCAAATATGAAACAACGTTTATGTGAAAGTCTTTAATTTATAACTAAAAGACAAAGAAAAAAAAGCAGTTTACCTGTAGTCGATAGCAATTTCACCATATCCTCGGCGCCCCCCTCCCATTATAGGTGCTCTTTTATATGATGGGGGAGGGATGTATCCTGGAGGTCCAGAATCCTGTGCAAAATAGTCCAGTTGGGGGTCACCTGTCCTTGATATGGGGAGTGGGGTTCTGTCCCTGGCCTGGGGAATCACTGAGTCTCTTCCAGACAGCACCTCACAGCTTCCCCTGATCTGCTGGTGCATCTCATAGGAGGGAGGTCTTGGGGGTCGGGTGAAGCGGGGCTTTGGTGTCATTGAGAGTTGATTGGCACTTGCCGGCCTGCCATTTTCCGGCCAGCGGGGTGCCCTGTAAAAATCTTGGTTTAACAGTGGGTGGCCATTGACCCGCCTGTACAATTCTTGACCAGACAAGGCTATATCCACGTATTGCAGGCTCTCAGGCTGCAGCATCCTGGGCAGGGACTGGGATTTGGCTTTTGTCCTGGGGTGGACCACCATGCCCTCTGGTGTCCTAGCATGAAGCCGCTGCTGCTCCTGTGCCCTACGCTCACCCTCATTCTGTGACAGCTGGCGGCCGAAGCACACAGCTGGACGCCACTCATCTGTTCCCAGGCTCTGGCACTTCCTCTCAGTCGCTGTCCTCCACTGATGGAGAGCAGCTTCCCTCTCTCTAGAGCGTGCCTGAGCCTGGACCTGGGCCTGAGCCTGCGCCTGAGCCTGAGCCTGGGCTGCCCAGCGCTGCCTCTCATGAGCTGCCCTCTGACAGTCCTCTGCAGACAACTCCTGTCCTCTTGCTTGTTGGGATCCCTCCAGCCTGCCGTATCCCCCCTGACCTGCTACATGGGAATCTCTGATGTCAGCATAGTCCAGCAGCACACTGAAGTCCTGACCTCTCCTCCTCCAGTAGGATACATCCCTGGACTGTGGCTGAGGACCTCTGGTGCCATCACAGAACCTGTGAAGAGACACACAATAAAAGCGACTTCAAACTTCAACCAACCAGTGCCTGTTGTGTGTTGAATAACTTTTGATAACTTCTTTTTCTACACCTTTGAGAATTTGATTTTTTCTTTTATTGGCAACTTTCTATACCTGACAATTCAACATGCACACCTGATTTACACTGCAATTGACAAGATGAGCAGAGGTAAGCAGAATTTGACTTCTCTGCTAATTCTATTACTTTTGTCCTATTTTTGTGTTCAAAACCATGGACTCTCTCCACAAAAGACTGCAAAAAAAGCTTAGAAAATCCACTCTGAACAGCTATAAACCCATTAACTTCACAATGGCCAGATTATGTTTTGAATAAACTTGTTAATATCAAGCAAAACCTGAATTTTGATTCTTTGTTTTCTGCAGATTAAAAGATGAGAAGATGTAATGTTGTAAACTACAATAAAAGTCAAGCACTTTAAAATATTAAAGCAATTGATCTTGGCGATTTAATTGTTCAGAGTCATCAAACGCCAATGAATAGATAACGTACAAAAAATAGCAGGCTGACAGTCTAAAATGTTGACAGGTAGAAAAAGACATAATTTCCCACTAGATGGAGACAGATGACCATTACTAGCAGTGGAATGCAAGTAATCATTTTTCTGTGGGACACTATAAACACTTTACACAATGTCACATTGTGTCTGTCCCAAATGTCCTCAATGACAGATCAACATGGAGCTCTCTTCCTTAACAATTTCTCTCATGCACTGTTCTTTGGTTCTAACCTGAGAGAATAAGCAGATTTCACTAAACAAGTGCAAGCAAAGCACAAATATATCCCTCAGAAGACTTTTGATGGCAGACCTGATGGGTCTCTGCATACAGCTCAATAATCTCAGCCTATTTGTGGTGTGGCTGGATGACTGACTGACTGACTGACAACGCAAACAAGACGTGAGCACATGTGCACACCCCCTCGAGGCGGAGGCCAGTAAGCGTCCTTGACATTTCCATCCATGATCATCACTGGCCAGAGATGTTTGCTTGGGGAAGGGGGGTCTGGCCATGCCAATCTGCTAAAATTTTAAGGGCATTTCATGTAAGATGGGTTTCCATCATTAGTCTAATTGGGTCTAAGTAGCACTGCCTAGTGGGAGTGCCAAGATAGGCCTGTTCTTTATCTAAACTAAAGCTGCCAGGCAGATTTGGATGAGAGAAAAAAAAAAGATGAGCAAACAACAGACTGAAATTGCAGGACATATGTCTTAGCAATTCCCACATTCCCGAAAGAATGCTCTGATAGAACTGGCAGAGCAGCAACATGAAAACACAAATTACTGGTCTCAAAGAACAACACCAAAAAGTGACAAAAAAACACCAACACATCCACTGACATTACTCAAGGTCATTTGACTATTTTCAGATGCTCTGTCATTGGATGGTGGCAAAAGGGATTAGGGGAAAAAAACGATAGTCAGCCAAACAAAATGGGAGGAAAAAGGGAAAAATCTGACAAGCCTGCCTAATTGTGTGGACATGAGAACAGCTGTATTGACTTTGTCTCGGTTACAGTACACTAACCCCCTGAACTAGTGCAAATAGGCAAACTAAACAATCCTATTTTTTAGGAAAAAACAGATTGACTGCAGCCAGGCAATATCTGTGGAAATATCATACGTTCTAACAGTTCCTACCCGAGAGGGTTTCAATTGCATAACTCTAGTCTAGGCTAAATATAGCCTATCCTGCATATACATATTTAAATGAACCCTATATGAATGCTGTATTATTGATGGGGCATGCATTATATAAAGTAGGTGTAATGCATGTGTGTGACAGTGAAAGCCAGCTGTACATTTATGGCTATTTTTGGGGTTAGACTGAGGAAGGGGGTATCCTGACAAATCTGGCAAACTGTGTGTGTGTAAGACTGAGCATGCTCAAACAGGGCACATAGGTTTCCCCAAATGCTGCTTTAATTATACCTCTAAGGTCCCATGTGGCAGATTAAGACTCATGCATACATTATCCCTCCTGCCCTACGCAAGACTTGATTGAGATAGAGGGAAATAGCAATTATATGAGAAGTTATTCACAAGGGAAGATAGATAGAGAGAGAGAGAGAGAAAGATGGCAAGAAAGCCTGTTAGGTAATTCCATTTAAGACAGAATGCAAAGTTAGCATGCAAAACTCCTTAATGAGTAATTTAATTTAATTGATCTACTCCACCAAAGCACCATAACAATGAATGATTGTGACATTTGTCAATAAATGGTAATGACCGCTGTAATCAAGTTAGTAAAGGCAAAAGGGTTGATCAAACAGGACCACATTGCTGGTGGTTAAGTTCAACACAGGCTGTGTCTTACCCGCTGTCTGAGGTCAGTGACTCTCCCAAGGAATGGGTGTCTATTTGGCTCCGGCTCTCACCCTCCCGCCTGGACTGGCTCCTGTCCCTGGGTTCGTTGTTGTTGTTGTTGGGACAGCCGCTGCCATACGCTTGAGGCAGTCTGGTTCCCCCGCTGCTCCCATAGGGCACCCCGGGCCCTCTTTCATAGCCATTCACTGTCCTGGAGCCCGGCACGTTCTCCAGGATTTCATGGTGTTTGCTGTAGGACGGCGGTGAGGACGGGGGAGCCTGGCGGGATGAGGATGCGATTGCTGGGGTAGGATTGGAAGAGGTGGTTGTATGCTTGGGTAGCTTGTATCCATGAGAGATGAGGAGGTCCTCCACGCTGTACATGATCGCATTTGTTTATGCTGGTGTGTTTTCTTTTTTTTTTTTCCTTTTTCTGCCTATGTTTTTTTAAGGGAGAGGAAGGTAGGTCGGTTGTCAAAGCGTCTTTGCTTCTTCCCTACGTGCAGCGGCAGGATCACCGGCACAGCTGCGCAGCTGAGGCCATCACTGGGAAAAAAAGAAAGAGGGGGATGACATGAAGAGACAAGTAGAGAGACAGAGAAAAGAAGGTGACGATAAAACCATTATCCCTGCTTCCCATGTCCTCTTTTTTTGTCAATGGTCCTAACCTATATGGACAGTTGAGAGGATGAAACACAAAAAAAACACAAACCCAAATTCTAAGCCGCCACGACACAGAGATCACCCGCCTTCCCAGAAGCCTGTCCCTCCCTCCTCTCTTCTCCAGTCCTCCTAGCAACAACCCCTTTTCCATTTCACTCGGCGATCACCGGCACCAAACCCGTCTATGTCCAGAACTGAGGAGGAGCAAGAGGTAAATAAGCACACTCAAAAACAACCTACAATGACGATCAGAGGCAACAAGAGTTTTAGAAGGCTGCTGGTGCTGCAGTGAAATGTCACTGTTTACTGTGGGATCCCTGAAGACTCCCATACAGTGGCAGTATGGTAGCTGTTAGCAGCCCACAAAAGCTTATGTTTTGCATCAGTGAGGAAACTGGGGGATTGTATTCCTCCCTGCTCACTATCACATCCCATCTTGTTATATCTTTTCCTTATCTTAAAGTACTGTCAGGTAATAATTTTACATATGAACATGTTTTTAAGTCATAAGCCCAAAAAGAATCTGTCTATGATAAGGGATTTCATATTCCAAAACTACCTCATTTTCTGAAGAAATCAATCAAAAAAGACACATAATATCAGAATTAAGAGGAACTGAACTATTTTTTTTTCTTTTCTGGTGTGTGTACTGCTCAAATGATTAGCAATGAATAGTTGTGTCATTTGTTTATAAATGACACTATCAACTGGCTAAAATTCAATGGTTCCTCTTCCTCAAATGATAACTTCTTTGTCCTCTATAACAGTGAATTAAATATATCTGGGCCTTTTGACTGCTGGTCGGACAAACATGCAGAGCGAAGAAGCTGTGATGGAGGATTCTCACTACATTCTCATATTTTATACACTACACAAATGTTCAATTATACAAGACAATAATCGAAATAACAATGAAATGCCGCCATGCGTTTCTCTTGAGTGTTTTAACTCAACACGAAGAGTGAGCATGACAGTTGTGGGAGAAAACTGCAGTTGAGGGACACTGAGATAACACTATGTAAACTCATCTACAAGGACTGCAGAGTGGCATTCCTGCCCAAAAATGACTTTAAGTGTTATTATTAACAAGAGCCAATGAGGAATCAAATTGATGATACCAAGGGTGCATCTGCTCATGATGTAATGTCCTTGATGAAGTCATGCTTGCTTCCTTGTCAACAGGACAGATGCTGCTGCAGCCCACTCATTCAATACTCTCCACTTGAACAGACTGCCAACAACCTGGCTGTCCTTAATAAGAAATGGCATTCAGGAACAGCAGTGTGAGACTCGTTGCCAGAATCAAATGCTGTTTAGACAGTTTAAAAGCCAATCACACTACAATTGTTTAATGGCAGAGCCAAATTGCTTGCTCTCGGTCCTGAAAAAAACAGACGGCCGAATGCAGCTTCAACGGAATGTATTCAGCTGCAAACAGATTAGCATTTGTTTTGCTTCTTAGCATTTGTTTAGCATGATAGTCCCATAGAGACGAAAAAAAATCCATCCATGCAAGGAGTCCTGACTCAGAGGGCAGAATCACTACCCCTCTGTGTTTCCTCCTGCTCCCTCTCTGCCTCCCTCCTTCTGATACCTGAACCCTAGGATAGCCTACTAGGTGATTAACAGAATCCAAGACCGTGAAATGCTGCTCTCTTAGTATGTCTGGCACCCTAATACGATTATCTTTTTCTTTTAAAACCTTAAACCTGTTAGTTTTGGAGGATTGACTCTTGGCGCTTACCCAGTTAATACTTTTGTTGAGTTTAACTATTTCCATTTGCGTTTTGAGTAATCTCCTCAGGAGCGGTTAGTTCTGATTTTGGTAGAGAGATGAACAATGTCAAATGCAAAAATGTTGTTTTGGCTTGCTTTTTTTTGGTTGAAGATGAGCAACCAGAACAGGGACATACACATTTTTTCCCTGACTGTTATTTCATAAACTGTAGTCGAACTAGTGCTGGGCAGCAGGCCAGTGACTGTGTTTAATGAGTCACATAATGTCTCTGAAATACTGTAAATGCCAGCAGAATGAGATCCAAGACTGTAATATTTGTGGCCATTTTTCACTACATAGTTTTCTCTAAAATGTAAACAGTTTTTTCTTCACTTAAAACTAACACCAGGGTTACTACAGTGCTGATGGTCCATATCAGACTTAAAGATCAGAGTCAGATTGGTTTCACTGCACTTCCCTTCCTGCAGATGAAGCCTTTGCCTCCAGCCAGGCAAAAGCTTAATTAAGTGAGCCTTAGGTCGAGGGATGTGCTTATTAATATGCTAATTCACTTTTGTTATGATAGCTGCACATTAACCTGTCTTAGCTGCACATCCATATGATGTCTAATTTGGCTAAACCCTTAATCTGAGGCAATTGCTCTAGGTGTCATCACTAAATAAGGATTATCTCAATCATCAGTAAAAAAGTGAGGATTTCCTCCCGTAAAGTGACCTGCCCTCATTCAGTCCCCCCATAAATACCCCACCCTCACTCTCTACTCCCCATGACAAGCTCAGTGTAAATACTGCTAATGCTGTTACGCAACAGAATTACCCATTTTATATCAAATAAAACCCCGGATTGAAGCAAAGGTAGGCAACAATGGTCCGCTTTCATCCCCTCAAACACAACAACATTGTGTTTCACTACAATGCGGTCTTGTGTGAAAAAGACTGGCATCACACTCTCAAATTTAAGGAGTGGGGGGGGGGGAGTGCAGATCTGCTTCGTTTTAATGACACAGCTCAAAGAAATTAATAACAAAATTTATGGTTAACATTTGCTGCAATGTAAGCTAAAAACAAATAGAACCACATGAAGGTTGGCATTTCCTTCAAGAAGACCCTCACACCATCCCCCCACATTTGCCTCTGTACACACACTACTACAATAAAATCATTTACTGCATTGTGAAACACTTAAGACAACCACTTCTGAGGTCAAGTGAACTTTTGTTAAGGCCACGGCTTGTTTATTAAAAACAGATCCCAGCTTTTTTTTTAAGGTGTGTGAGGTTGGCCTGTGCCCTCACTGGTGGCTACACCAGCGGCAGGCTGCAGGGGCATGATGGTTTGCAGGTTGACAGTTTGGTGTCAGCTCCTTATTCATGGCCCAACTGAGATGAGGGCATATTGGGGAGATGGGGAGGAAGGGAAGCAGAGGGACAGCACGGGTGGCAGACAATGCGGGACAGAGACCTAGATCAGGCCTTGGGGACAGAACTGCAGAGATAGAGGGTGTTGGTGCATATCCCAGATTGCAGACAGACTATGTGAAATATCTGCCTATGTATTTATATATACATATATATATATATATATAAATCTATCTACATCTGTACATCTGCCTATACATATATGTGTGTATGTGTGCATGTTAAGAGAGGGAGAGAGGTATATAGTTAGATATAGTAAATTGTATAACAGGCATAAAGTATAAAAACAGATTGTCTGCCTTTGGTCAAAACCCACTGAGCAACAGCGATTAATGTCCTGAAGAAGACACAGAGATGTGTTAAAATAGCACATCCCCTCTAAAAGTGAAGTCAAAAACAAATCAGGATTTAACAGCTTCAGCTAAAAAAAAAAAAGAAAGAAAGAAAACAACACAACAAAAGAAATCTCATACAACAGAGCCTGGAACCAAAAAGACGATTAGCCTGCTTCCTAAAATATTCCACAAGAGCCGCACCTCCCCAACACATTGTTCCCAGTCTCCTTGGATCTATAACAACTGACCCAAGTGGGTGTGTACTTGGCCAGTGTATGGCCTGCATCTGTTAGGTCTGTGCACGCACAGGGGTTTCTCAGGGATGACAGCCCATCACATTCGGCAAACAGCAACGGTTCGCACATTGTTTATCTATGTGACATCACAGTGTCCCACAAAGGGGCTGTCTCTCTTCCGGAGGAACTGCGTTGTTGTGAGGATGGAGGAGAGTCAACCGTGTCGCAATCTTTCCAATCAGGCTCTTTGCAGGCTCCTGTTTGTCCCAGCGAAAGAATCTGGAGGCTTGTTTTTTTGGCTCAGGTCAGAGAAATAAACAGTCAAACTACCACAAGCCATATATTACCTTAAACTGACCTCTAGAAAGCATAATGCTCTCCATCTGAGGTAGATTGAGGTGGAGAACGTTGAGTAACAACATAACAACACAGAATGTTGGGAGCTGTCTGCCCTCTGGAAACTCGCCAGCGGAAGAATTCCGCTAGGCTCAGGTGCAATGCAGCTAGCGTTTAGGGTAATTATGACCTATTACTATTCACCACGTTGCACACCATGTGCTTTCTCTAAAGCTCACGCCCCCTGGAGAGGAGCAACAGGCAGGGCCTCTGCATTGAAAGTCAATTAGCTCATGCAAAAGAAGAAAGTTTAGCCAAAAACCACCCACTTACATTATTTTGTTGAGCATATCCCATGGCAACAGTTGTTTTGCTTTTGTGAATGGCAGCTCACAGACAATAGCATGTGAGCCTCTAAGATATTCCCGCTGCATTGCCTGGGTCCAAAAATTATTACAGTCAGGCTCCACTGGCAGTGAAATCAAAGGCAGGATGGGTTGAGTTGTGGGGTGTTGTTTTCGTTCCACCATATTCCAACACATCACAGTTCGAAAACAGTACAGTCTGGTTCTGATTCATTTCAGACTTTGAAAAAGTAATCCAGCCAAACATTTCTCTAACTCAGTATCATTGTTTCACTCCACAGAAAATGTTCAATAACAACTGGCTCATGCACAAGAATGGTATAGCTAATAGCTCATTAATGCACAAGGCAATGCCAAGCAGTAAGCGGTAAGACACTGAGAATATGAGAGTAGTTATATCAATGAACTCATTTTCCATTGTATGGCAGGCTTAGCTCCATTCAGCTGATATGTAGGGATTTGACGTCAACAGATTTCCTTCAACTGAATGCATCCAAATCTCCTATGTGGAGAAAGATTCAGAGCTACGCATTCGGTCCAAAACACCACAGCTCCTTGCCAGCATTTAAAAAATTATAATTTCATATGGGGAGGGGGGGGGGGTACATAAAGGGGAGGTTATTAGGCACACTAATCAACTGAGGCACTGTTCTGAAACACAGTAGGCTTCACCTGCAGTGAACTTTTCCCATTCCATGCTGTTTCTGAGCATGCCAAGCTGGCTTCATGGTAATTAGTGTCTGTCAAGGTCCAGGGTTTGCTCGAGATGACAGTGGCATGGTTTATCAGCCAGACACTGTGATCAAAGAGCTAGCATTAGCATGCTCTGGCTCTGTGCTAATCAGATGGACTCTGCAGGCCATGCCTCGTGAACAGTATTAGAGAGGGAAAACGTATGATCCAACATAAACATATGACATGCCGTATTATATGTATGTGATAGGATGTGGCAAGGCAACTGCAGGATTATGCTCACAGATGACAGGAATTTTGATTACAGGTGGGATAAAAAAGGCTCAGTAATTTAAGGGCTGTCGTGATGGACAGCCTGAAGAATGTGAAAAACTGCTGTGCAAACACATGAAAATGAATGGTCAGGGTTATTTCAAGCATTCACCAGAGGCCTGAAAAAAACTGGCCTCTGACGAATGCTCGAATACTCATTCTCTAACAAAACTGACAGAATTAACAAAGCAGTTAGCACAACCATCTGCAAAACATAAGAAAATACACTGGCTAGCATCAACCTAGGACATAAAAACATACAAGATGAGCGTGCAGCGCCGGCCTTTCCCTGTATTCTTGCTCTGAAAAGCACACTGGCAGATGTCAGTAGCTTTCACACATTTCTGGCTGGCTTCTTCCACCAGCCTCCTTCCTCCTGCCTGCGTCACCTCTGCTCTGACATCACATGCGACATCAGGCAGGACCTTCTAGGGGATCCCTGTAGCCAGGCAAACATCAGATGACTTTCAAAGGCTTCAGCTAGAGCTACCCAACGGCAACGAAACTAATTTTCCTGATGCACTTGTCCTATAAATAAAGCGGAAGATGGACAGAGAGTGGACAGAGAGAGAGGAAGCCTGTCAAACATGCTAGAACAACTAGTGCGCACATGTGATTACTGGAAAGGGTAACGTCTTGCCCTGGGATAAGCAGACTTCTGCAGCACCAAACCAGGAAATCATTCCAATCCACGCTTATCGCTTGCTTTTCGGACCACTCCTGAAAGTTGAACTGTTATGACTCATCTCATGGCAATGGAGGGCCCCTCCAGTTTCGCTGACCAACCCTTTCCTCCGCTGCTGGAAGGAATTAATGAGCCGCTTCCCTTCTTAATACGCTCCCCATCCCACCACATCCCTCCTCCCCTCTGGCCTTCTGTTCACACACCACCACACAAGTCTCAAGGATGTGTGAAAGACCTACCAGATAACACACATGCTCCCACGCACGCACACTTTGGATCTGTTCCTACCTTTTCTTGTGAAAATGCACATTAGCTCCCGCTGGCCTGAGTCTACGTTTCGCAGTATTTCATCCTTTGAACTCGTCAGCTGCTGTTATCTACAAATCCTGCACACTGTCTATAAAATGCCTCTTTACTGACATTTACGAACAGCTTTTAATGCAAGCTCACTGAGCTATGAAAGGCCTTGGCGAGAGGGAACAGATCACTCCTGGGCAGTGTTAATAGTACTTCCATAATAAGCAGCACTACCAAAATAATCAGACCTGAGGTGGTGACAGATCATACCAAGGAGGAGTGAGTTGGTTAAATCCTGTGGAATCAAAAACTGCACAAACTACCTCAGATGTAACGACTGTACTCCGCTTGTTTCGTGTGGCAACATTGTAATAATTAAGTGACAGCATAATCTTAAAGTTAAACAAGTCTGGGAAGATCTTGATTTTGGCAATCTGGCCTCTAGAGGTCCCTAAGTGACAGTGGCATTTTTTTTGTTAATATGACTGCAAGACCTTCTAAAATTTAAATGCATTAAGCAAATACTAACACTGTGACATAATCTGAGATATGAGTACGCTTAAGAGCAAGAAGTGTTTCGTCTACCCAGTCCTGTCAGCGAATAAATACTACTGCTCTGTAAATACCTTTCAAATATGGCATTCAATATCACAACATAATTAGGCGAGTCTTAAGCAGATGAGGTAATTAATCATTTCCAGCACGCTGACAGTGAGGAAGCTGTTTGGACACCATGGCCATGCAAGGTTAGGAGACTGCACGGGGGAAGGAGAAGAGAGGTCAAGCAGCAGCCATCATCATGCAAACAGCAGGTGTGACAAAGTGACAACATGCCAACATCAGAGCCACCTAAACTTGGCGTACCATTTGCCAGGGGGCTCTTTGCAGCCCCCTTTCCCATCGCCATTTGGTGTTCCTTATATAAACCCGAGCGGTACCGAGAAGCTACACGGCACAACTGGACCGGACTGTTGTTGTCATCAATGTCGTTATGAAATGATTGACAAGGCTCGGCGTGAAGCTAGCCCCCGCTGCTTCTCTCCCCGCATGCAGGTCGCAGCCGTGGCGGCGTAATAAAAGCCCGCAGTTCACGGGGAGGACCGCGCCGAATCCCGTCAAAACATCTGTCTGTCCGAGCGTTCACCACCGTACGGAATTAACGCGTACCGGGCTTCAGACTTTCACACCGTTCTCGGATCAGCAGAGGTCCTTGGGCATTCGGCGGATGGATGACCCACAACACACTGGATTTGCAATGATCCGTTTTATAACTCCAGCTGCAACTATCGCACATCATTAAACCACTGTGGAAATTAAAGGCAAACAATTGCACAACTTCAAATTGCAAAATTGCAATAGCTGTTAGGAGTCAAACAGGATGCCTATTAAACACAAGCCGTGACCGCAGTGTTCAGCTCAAGTCCGTCACTAGAGTTCCCGTGGTAATAAAGCTCTGCTCGCATGCTAGGACATATAAAACTGCGTAATTTGGCGGAGTTTGGCCTCTGTTCCACAGCAGAGACAACGGCACCTAACGGGGCTAACGCTAGCCCGGCTAGCTCCATCAGCAATCTTTAACCTTCAGCTGATCGGAGCGCGTCCGCAAACAGTGGCAGGCTCCGCCGCCGCAAACGCTTCAAGTTTTTTTAACAAAAAACAAAGACCGCCATCCTCCCACTCCTTCACCTTCTAACGTCGCCTTCCGAAAGTGTCACAGCATTGTCCTGGATCCTCTAATCCCGGCAGAGGAGGCAGGGACAGCCGGACAGGAGAGCATCGAGGGAGCTTGCTTTGGCTGCAAGTTGAGGGACCGCTCGATATGTTGAAGGCAGAGCAGATGCGACTCTCCACCTCTGTCTGCTCCGACAGCTGCTCTCCGCCTCCTCTGCCGACCGCATGTGTCGTGAATGTTTAGGGGGAAAAAAAAAACAGAATTCCGACAGAATGCCAAGGTTCAAGGCGGTCTATCACCCGACCGGGAGCCACTTTTACCTGTGAAATGCGTCGTTGCGTTCTAGTCCCCGGCGCTCATCCCCGCCGCTGCTCTGGACGGACTGAGCTGGGATCTGCTAAGGGAACAGCCCCTCTACACCACAGCAGCACACAGGAAACATCCCTCTTCTTCAACGGGGAGGCAACTGGATGCTGCTCAGTGATAAAGTCATGTCACACCAGGCATTTTAAGATAAAGCAATCACACTCATGCTATCTATCTATCTATCTATCTATCTATCTATCTATCTATCTATCTATCTATCTATCTATCTATCTATCTATCTA
>JAQNCA010000016.1:2950998-3009653 GCA_029783725.1 Acanthurus tractus
TAGCAAAGTGTCTGCTCTCCACCTAAACCAAAGGGTGACGTCAAAGTGGTTCTGTCTGCTGTATGTAGTGTGTTTGCTGTAACTGTATTTTGTTAGCTCTCTGCAGCAAGTTATAATTTTAAAAAATTAATGTGGTTTGTTGTCAGTTTTGAATTGATTTTAAAGCTGTGTTTCCCCTGAAGTAAATGCTCTGAAACCTTGTAACTTATTTGCTCTATTTGATTGTGCTGAGTGTACCTGCAGCTTGTTTTTGTATTTGCAACACAGTTGGGTTTTTTTTGTTGTTTTTTTTGTTTTTCTTGTTTGTTGTTTTTAAAAGTGTTTTTCTTAATCTGCAACATAATGCCATTGTAAACCACCACTGATCTTTGGCTTGTGTTAAAAATTGTGTTTGTAGTTTAGGTATGAAGCTTGAACCACAGGATACAGTCAGCGAGTTGGAGGCTTTTTTTAACAGAAACTCTAAAGTTCCTGTTTCAATTGGCCCCTGAAAGACTGAAAATTAATGCCAATTTTGATTTAATATGAAGAAAATTTGCAAGCAAAAAATATGTTTCAATGCGTACTTCCATCAACATGCAAATTATTGAGCATAGTGAGAAAAATGTTATCTAACTGTAATTCTTCAGTTGCATGTCATTAAACTATTTTCTATAAAAAGGTACAATGAGATGATAAAAGAGCACCAGTCAAACTTCAAGTGGAAAAACTATGTTGAAAATGGGAAAGTTCTATGGCATTTATGTTTATTTCATACATTAGTATGAGGAATGTTCCAGTTTCCTTACCACTTCACACAGATCTGATGTTTTAAGCTGCTGCTTCTCTTTTTCTGCTTAGTGAAATAAATGATTTAGTGGAGGTTTTAAATCATATGCTTCATGTACATCATGTTTTTCCTTTTTTTTTTATTTTTACAGCAAAATCTGCAGTTCTCATTTTCACATGCTTCCTGTTGGGGTGGAGACAGAAATCTTAATGATTGAAAACTATTTGCCAGTACACAGCAGAAAGCAAACAAGTTATTTGTTATTTCACATTACCAGCTGCTTTTAAGCTGATGATCTTTGTGCTGGGAGGATGATGCAAACTCTGCCCGGACTAGTACCAGGCACCCATCTCTACCCTTCAACCCCCAGTTCACCCTGCTCCCCTCACTAAGCCCAGCAGGGGGGTGCGAAATGAGCATGCTGGCCACTTACATGGGATGAGATAACTCACAGCTGGAGCCACAAACAGGGTCACTGCTCAGCTTTAACTGGAGTCACTAAGAAGCTGGAGAGAGGATAAAAACCCTCGGCAGACTCAGCTGTGCTGCACTGGGCCTCTCCTCATGTGCTGCTCAGTGGCTAAGCAGAGCAGCGGTTCAGTTAACAAGAGGCGTAGAGGGAACATTGAGACTGACCAAAGCCACAGGAATGCAGAATGTCTGTAGTGTTTTTGCTATCAAAACTACAATTGAATTCCAAAATAGCTGAAGGTGATGATAACATGTTTACTGAACTCAAACCTGCAACCTTTTTATGCCGGTTGCTTCTATGCTGATTGAATATATGTGTTGTGGTTTGACCCAAGTGCATGGCATAAAAAATCATCTGCCTTATTTTGTTTAGGTCACCCTCATCTTTGAGTCCTGACCCATAAAGCCATGGTCACAAGACCTCTCGCAGTGTCCTGTGATGCCCTGCATCAGAGCACCGGTGGCAGGTCCTCAGAGTGCTGTGGGTCGCAGGGTGGAGCTTTCGTAAATTGCACTTGTTTCTGTACATCTAGCAAATTGGGATCTGGGGAATTTGGAGGCCAAGTTGACGCCTTGAGCTCTTCATTGTATTCTTCAGGCTGTTCCAAAGCAGTTTCTGTGGTTTGGCAAGGCGAATTTTCCTGCTGGTCGGGAGGAGCTACCATCAGAAGTGTTGTTTCCAGGAGGAAGTGTACCCAGTCTGCAGCAGTGTCTGGGTGCATGGGGGTGGGCGTTAAAGTGTTATCCATATAAATGCAATCAACCAAGGATTCCCAGCAGAACTTTATAATGATATGAACACATAATAAGGTGATATCAGCATTATTCACTTTACCTGTCAGCAGTTTAAATGATGAGGGCGATCAGTGTGGAGTCTCCATTACCACTCACTCACACATGACAGCATGCGCACATGCACGTGGGACGACATCCATCCTTCCCAGAAGAGACATTAGCTGTATGATTTTCTCTGTGGGGGCAAATAGACGTGAGAGATGGATGAGCGACTGAGGTTGATGGAGAGTGCACACACACACAGACACAGACACACACACACAGAGGACATGGTTGGGATTCCTCAGTAGGTTCCCTCCCTCCCTTGACATGTTGTTCAGGGTTTAAGAAACTCTCTTCCTCCACCCTGAGGACTCACAGCGGCCACTGTTAGACTTCCACAGAACCCTTCCAGTAACTAATTATAGTGTCAGCCTATCTGCATCCATTCCTACACCCAGATGTTCCACATACTCCCTGGCCACTGCCTGAAGCAAAGAGAACTTGACTCTTACTAGAGTCAGGAAACACCCACATTCTTACTAACTTCTTACTTTATTTTAATGGATGAGTTCCGTAGAAGTGGAGTGGGAGCCGATAGCAAGAGAAGCACTACTGATAATGTTATATAAGTCCCGTTGCACTTTAAAAAGGCTTACCTGTGTGTTCTGTTCCAATGGATGTTGGAGTTCTTGGCAAGCATCGCCTGATCTGATTCAGAAAACTGAGAGAAACAGAGCCAAAGAGAGAAAAATAGAATTAAAGACAAAGAAACTAGCAGAACGAAACAGGGAGGTACAGCATGGGGAAGGAGGAAGAGGGAGAGGTGTGTTGTTGAGTCTATCAAAACAAAGCCACTCGCCTTTTTCAAGCTCAGTTGAACATTAAATCACTTTAGGCGAAGGAAATATGGCAATGTTATTTTTTGCTGAACTCCAGTGAGAGCTCCTTTAGAGGTAAAGACTGAGCGTAGAAGTTGAGCCAAAAGGACTAAAAGCGTTTGTTGTTTTTCAGCATGTTGATCCTGAGTGGAATCTAACCTCTCTGTGCTGTTCTGTGCGACGCTGGAGGTCTGCGGCGGGAAGTCGTTCAAGGATGAAGTTAAAGGCTCAGTCCGCAACTCTCATGGGCCCGTTCCCTGTCTCATTATTTTCACTCTGGCTCCGCAATGCTGTAGGATGAAGATGGAGAGAGTGTCATGTGTGTCAGATTTATAATTCATGAATCCGGTCGTTTGCTCCTCGCCACTAGATTGTGTACGTGTAAACAACATTACAAGGGACAGCAGGAAGCTCTGGAACTAAATCTGGATGCTTCATTGTGCTGCGAGCCCCACCCGATTAGCTCTGTTTTCAATCAACATCGTGTAGACCTCCCACAATGTAGCTGCAAATGCACACAACACTCATCATATTCTACTGACTCCCAGCAACTCATTTATTAACATTATTATTCACACTATCAGCAAATGCCTAGTTCACTGAGTCCATGGATGCAGACATGACAAAGTACACAAAGTCAAATGCAGTGCATCCAGACTGAATCATTCATCCAGAGTTTACTCAGAGCCATGAGACCATGGCTGCTTCATACAAATGTGGTTGTAGTAAATTACTGCGACCCAAACTGCTCCAACCTCAAGCTGAACTCTAACTTATCAGCTTTTTAGGAGTACACACAGTGTTATCTATGCACAAGTTAATTGGAGAGCATGAAATTTGTGTTAAAATGTGCTTATTCAGCTCTGCAGTAGAACATAGGGGCACTCGAGTAACCTACCCTCCTCATTCTACTCACTGTGATACATTAAACAGAATCTCTAAAGCCAGAGGTCATTAATTCAGCTAGTTAATGCGATAATTAGCCCATGTCCAAGTCAACATACTTTCTATGACCTCTATTAATATAAATGGGTGCTAACACATTAAGAGGACAGGTTGCTGTCATTAGTATGCAAATGTATGCATCTAGGTGCTTTAATGTCTCATCAGTTCCGCTGCTCTATATGATGTACTGTACTGTGCATTGTTCCTAACATGTGTTGTTCCTCAGCAGACGCAGAGAGAGGCACCGTGATTACATAACGTACCTTGGTGGAAGGATGGAACAGAGGGGGAGGGTGTGGTAACCGATGCGGAACAGAAACGCATACATTTATTGATTCCCACTAAATACTGTGCACTTTCTGTGTGCATCAGCTGTATGTACATAAATGCAGTTGTAAATGTGATGTTTATGTCTTTAGATGTAAAAATTTAGTATTTAATGAGCGGTTAACATTTATGGTCGCACTATATGCTTTGTAAGTCCTTTTATTATACAACTATGGTATTGCCTGATCTGTTGATTATTGAACTGTACACTATTTACCTTTTTTATATGAATCAGTATCCAAGAAATGATATGTCCTTATGTCAGCACATCAGTTAGACTGCAGACATTTCTTCGCATGTGCCAGTGTCTAGCGCTTTCTTCTTTCAAGTTCAAGATGATGATTGGTTGCTTTCAAAGTTTGAAGCTGCTTGTGGCTGAAGTCACTCCAACATAATTTTAATGAGAAAGGTGGTGAGACTAATTTGTGCTTACAGTCTCAAACTGACCTTGCTTTGTGCTAAATTCAGCCTGATTGAACTTTTGAAACACAAATTTCTCCAAAGCAAGAAGAAGAAGAAGCAAAGCAAGCTTAAGTGAAAGATGTTAAGGAATTACCTAACATTTATCTAACCCTGACTCATTCAGGTAATACAGATTTTTTTTCTATGAATTTCTTGTTCATATAACATGTAAAAGAAATCTCTTTCAGACTCTTAAAATGTTAGTGTCTTGTCTGTCTAAAAAATATTTGGCACTTCCTGTCCTGCAGTTGCTGTCCAGGCTTGTCTAGACTTGCCTCAACCAGTGCAGACAAGTCTTGGTAGAAGAAATGTCGAAGTAAGGTTGTGTTTGGCTAAAGCAACTTTGGCCCTGCCTGAAAATACCCAACGGTCTACTCAGGCAGATAGTTGCAAACACACGTTACTTGTAAGAATTTGCAATGTGAAAACTTTATTTCACGATTTAAGTCAATGTGAAGAAATCTGAAATAGTTGCCACAATGATAAATTTGTCAAAACATGAAAATTCTTTTACACGTTAATTCATTACTCAAACGGAACTTTCTGGATTATTGTCTCACTGGTATGTGTTATGTTATACTCCATGAGACCCGTGAACATTAAGTCAGAAAGTCAAGCAAGTTTTTTTTTTTATCAAGTTCATCAGCTGCAGGATTCTTCTTTGTTCCAATTTTGTTAATTTCATTGTGTCTGCACCACAAGGTCTAAACATTCTTAGTGCACATTACAGTCAGTTGAGATAAATTCAATATATATTTTATGGGCTTTTTTATTTTTCATTTGTTAAAAAAAAGTTTTGTTGAAAACTGGTGGACATCATAAGGATCTAAAATCATTTATATCCCGTTTTTGTATGTCCTGCTTAAAACTGCGACTGGTGTTACCAGAATGGTAAGAATTTTAATTTTCAAAATGTAGTGGATGAAATGTCTTGAAGAGTCAAAAAAGCAAGTCAACTGGACTGTGTTAGGTTTGTTGGGAAGACGTTTCACTTCTCATCCAAGAAGCTTCTTCAAGACCTGGATGAGTGAGAATCTACACAGATACAGTGGATGAAATGCATTTTTACAGCTGTAAGGTCCATATTTCCCAATTTAAAAAAAAAAGAAAGTTTAAAAATTACACTTTTTCCCCCTCCTCTCTGGTTATGAGGTAAGTGCTGCGAATGCAGTGCGGATGTACTGGTGAAAGCATGAATGGAGCAGTGCAGGTTAAGAGCGTGGTCATGTTGCAGGGCAGATCTGGGACAGCCTGGCACTCCCTGTTTTGCTCTGAGGTTTTGTATGCACACAGCCTGTGATCTGAAGCCAGCAACCAACTATCCAACCAGCAACCTCCATCAACCTCCCTCTTCCTCTGTAAACAACAGTAATCTGCAGTCCAGCTGCAGCTCAGGGACAGTGGTGGGAGTCAGGGACATGAGGCGGCCATCAATGCTGTAGCCAAGGGGAGATGGGATAATGTATAATATGGCCAGTAATTTATAACAGCTACACTCTCTGACTCCCCTTATCATCAATATTTTGTCTCCTCCTCTTTTTCTTTATTTTGGAAAAGTGGTGTTTAGTTTGACATAAAGAAAATCATCCCACAGCCATCCTTGTGTCAGCTGTGAGAAGCAGCGGCGGCTTTACAGTAGGCTCCAGTGCCATCATTGTTTAACAGCAGAACAGACCTCAATACACATCAGGGTGCTTCCCCACATGCAACACATTACAGCATTCCACTTCTACTTGCCCCCTTCGCCTTCCAAGAAAGCCCAGAAAGCAATGACTAGACTGTGCCATAAAATTTGAGGCGAGGAGGACCACCAATGAGGTGAGGCCCATTGGAGGGTGAATGTAGTGGTCGGTTTCTGCTGCCTCCCCACCCTCTCACAGTTAGTGGGTATTACAGGGTTTTATCCTTAGGCCACATCAATCTAGCGAATGTCTATGGAAACAAGACAAGGTAAAAGGCAACAATAACAATATTGACCCAAGTGGTTTGGTGTGGAGGTTGGTAGTGAGGTAGATTTTGTCATAACACTGCATCCTGAGCTGTTTTTGTATGTGGGGCAGTGATGAATGCTTACACCTACAGTGGATTAAATGAAAATCAACCTTAAAGCACTTTGCTGCTATAACAAAAGGCTGCTGGTGTCCTGGCTCATTCTGTTTTATCCGACTATAAGTTGGAGATTAACTAAATACAAAGAATTTTTTTGGACTTAACAATTAAACACCAGTGTTCAATAATAATGAAAAGAAAAAAAAGGCAGAGATGTAAGTTTCTTAATCAGCTATGACTCTAGTAACCACAATGCACTGCACGGCACATGTCTCTTTGAGTAAGAGACCCGGACCTTTTTTTCAATGATTTGGGGGGTTTTAGAACCCAGATGAGTGGTTATTTCAAATCTAAAGCTGCATTTAATCAATTGTCACTTAAAATGATTCACCCACAGAGTGGGATCAGTGATCTGACTGTAGTTTTTGCCTCCTCGACAGACCTTTCTGGTATCGTACAGCTTGTTATTTTGGTTCGATAGATTCAAAGTAGTTGTTTTGGTTCTTACGTGTTTAATGAATCAGTTGGTCTGGACTTCTACCTTCCGGCTCCCGAGTATAACACCTCTTAAATGCTATTGAGCCCACGTACAAATAGAGCATGTCATTGTCCAGGGGAGTCATAGTGAGCGAGTGGGTGTGTTGATGTTTTCATGCTGCTGCTGGACACAGCTTCTTTTCTGCAGAGGGATCAGGTACAGCTGCTTTGCACATTATTCTGCTTCCCTGTATGTTGCTTTTACAGTCTTTTTGTTTGATATCTCAGATAAAACACATAGTGGTGTCAACATTACAAGTTATCGTTACAGATAAGTTGATTGCCTCATTTGCCATCATGGATGTTCTTTAAATGAAACATGTCATGACACCACTGCTCTCCTAAACCTGAGTTATTTCTTTATGCAGGGACACATCTGGCAGAATAGTCCACGATTGAGTTTATATTTATATATATATTGAGTTTGTTTTATCTTCTGACTCAGAGCAATACAGTTTTTAATTATTTTAAAGCAAATCTATTAGTAAGCTCACTGACTACTTTGGACTAAGAAAGAAAAGGAAATACATAGTGTAGTAATATCCTCAATAGAGGAATTTCTGAAGGACATTACTCTGCCTGTAAGGCTTTGCTGGACCACCGCAGAGACAATATACAACTGATTTCCACCTTGTTGCTGACATACAAATGTTTATGAAGCAAGTGCCCTCAGAAAACAGCACTGAGACATGCAGGGAAATTCTTCACTACAACTTTATTAAACAGTAACATTCATCAAAAATTGCGTGGACAGTTAAACCAATTAAATGAGGAATAATATTCAACAGAAAGTTGTTATTGTTGTTATTGTTGTTGTGGTCTGAGAGGGGTAAGTGGGATGTTCTTGTATGTGCTTGGAAAACTGTTTTTCTACCATACTGACGACTTATGAAGTAGCTACTGAATGTTTTTTTAATGGAATGCACTACATTTTACAAACTGACAATACACAATGTTGTAAGAGTGTCTGTAATTCAATATATTATCAGGAATGCTGTTTAATTAAAAATTAAGTCTTTCTGAAGTGAGTTCTGTCTCCTCTTCCTCCCGTCTTTATCTCACACACTCATTAGACTCATGTCAATGCCACTTCTTGATTTTCTACGTGGACTGATTTCTGCAGTGTCCTCACTCGCTCTGGACAGTGTCTCCGGTGGGAGACACCCATCCCGTCTCTGTGGGAATCCTGCCAGCAACGATCCACATTCCAAGAGATAATGGCTTAGGAAAACCAAGAGCACGTCTCTGTGATAGCATCCCAAAACAAAACTGATAACACACTATAAATACAAGACTTCAGGACGGCTTGGTTCCATCAGCGAGCAGTTTTTGCCTTCCAACATACACTGACAGCAACTCTGAAGAAGTACAGTAACAAAAGGCATCCATCATAATTACAACATGAGCTTTTTTAAGTTTACGCCCACATGCTGATTATTTGTAGAGCCAAGACATCCCATTTGTCATGTCAGTTTAATAGGCTACCATGTAGGTCGAGGGAGGGAGCGTGTTGTTTTGGGCTGACGCGGTGCTCAGTCTTGTTGGAATACACCTCCACACATTGCTCACACACAGACTGCAGGGGTTCAAGCTGCGTGCCACATCCATGTTGGCAGCCGTATGCTACATTTAGCATCTACGTAATGAAAAAGGCTTTCCTGTAAACAACGTACCAGTCCTTAACAGACCCGTCTGTCTCTCAACGAGCCATTCACAACAAACAGGCCGCTTGATGCTCCTTATTTGGGGGGGAAACTTGATCATCAGTGATCTGCAGCTTGACTAAGTTATGAAATGAAGGGAGTTTGTTGTCCCAAAGGTGGAGAGGAAATTATACTAATAAATTGCTGTGGGACAAACAGAGCAGAGTCACAGTGCAGCTCGTGCATGCTGGAGTAAACTGTAAAGTGTGTCTCAGGGTGGCAATCTGAAGTGCAATGTTTGGTCTGGTTTGAGAATGAGCCGGCAGTGTCTGTCAGTCTAACAAGCAGTCAGGGAGTCTGTCATCTGAATGGGGCTCTGTTGTGCCTCAGTGGGGGTTGGATGAGGGTCAGATATTAGTGAAGTTAGAGGTCAGAGGTTAATCTCAAAGGGCTGGGTGGTCACTTTAATGGGTCAGGGCTTAGAGGCTCTCCGGGCCTTGGGAGTGGTGGCGGTGGTGGGGATGGACCCTGAGGGATCAGGGTCACTGATTTGTATGCTTGCGCAATAGTGCACTTTAAAACTAATCTGGGCTTTAGACAAACAAACAAACAAGACAGAAATCTGTCTTTTCTTTTTTACAATTTTGTGCTCTCTGTGGAAATCAAATGAGATTTGGGGGAAAATCTTTCCCAGTGCAGATGAAAGACAAAATATCAAACTCAGGTTTCTGGAGGCAGTAGTAGTAACTTTATAGTTAAAGACTGCACGTGCACAGCTAAATTCAGAGCAACATGGTAAGGTATGATTAAGACATGATTACACAGAGCAGGTATGGCCGCCCCTCCCCACCCTTGAAAACACACAGCAGCCTCCACACATACGCACACACCCTCTTTGACTGGTCTGGCTCTACAGATTGCTCACACATGCTCCTGGCTCCTGGCTGCATGCCACCCGCCTCCTGCTCTAACTCTCTTTCCCCAGCACAGGAAACCCAGCAGGCAGGCAGACAGGCAGGCAGGCAGGCAGGCAGGCAGGCGGGCAGGCGGGCGGTGAGGGTCTGGTGAGACAGCCAGAGCACGGATCAGCAGGCCCAGTCTGGACTGAACCAGTGAAGTTCGCACTGGGTAACTCTGGCCTTTAAAAACAACATCAATGGCCATTTCTGTAGTGCTTGCGGCAAAGTACTTCTTCAAATTCAGCACTGAAATGGGTCACGGCCAGATTCTGGATGGACGCCACGTGGCAAAATGAATGATACAGTTCAGTGAGTCTGGGTGCCTAAAGACTTCACTTCTGATTTGGAGTATGTTTAAGAAGTAACCAGAGATATTTGACATTCCCTGAACCACATTTTTTTTAAATTCTTGCCCCCTCATATGTATCACTTTGTCCTTTGCCACTGTCAAACAAACCCATCAGGCACCTCATCAAATTTACTTACATAAATGACTCTTTTTCTTTCTTCAGCTCATTTGTTAAATTAAACTAGACAGTTATAAGGTCTGAAATATGGAATATGTGCACCGCAATGGTAAAATAACAATGTTTAGGCAGTGACATTGTATTTGGGAGTCAGTGAATGAGGTTGTTGGACAAGCTTGTATGGCCCAAAGCTCTGGCCTTGCTCACCACAGGCAGTCAAGAACAAAAATGTGCATTCTGAATGCTGGGAGACATCACAAGTTACATAAAAAATATCTGGACCACAACACAAATGAAACAAATTTACTGCTGTCTGAAAAATCTAGAGAAAGAAACTATCCGCTATCCCAGTGAAGCATCAAGGTCAAACAGAAAGCATTTTTCTGTATTTTTCCTTGTAGACTTCCAGAATAGAAAGCAATATTTTTTTTCTCCTTTTGATCGAATGCAGCTCCTTTAAAGATTTTCTGCTAAAAATATTCTGTGGTGTTTTTTGTTACAGTCTAATAAACTTTGCACGCCTGGTTGTCTCTCTCTTGCAGCACATATGAACTATTTCTAAAAGGCCTAGTTTTTCCTTTTTACAGATGATGCTTTTCACTTGACACAACATTTAAGCAGATGGCGTTTTAGAGATAGATGACTTTCGGTGTCTGTGTTCTCGCTGCCAAATTTAAGTCAACCAGTCTGACCCAACTTTAAACCTCTTCGCAACTCGTCAATGGAAAAAATGTAGGTTTCACACTCAATAGTCATCCCATGAAGAACATCCACTCCTCCTTCCTCAGTTCCTCAGTGACGTCTAATGCAGTTATTGATATTGATTGTTGAGAGGCAGACGTCAGTGTCACCTCCTTGTGTCTGAGTTCAGGGAGAGGACACAAACTCTCAGTGAGCTGCTAACAACCCAGTGCACATCTGCTCTCATCTCCTTCCTGAAAGGACTATCTTTAGACTTTGCTCTCCTCTGTTTGTTTCTTTTTCTTCCTTTATCTCTCTCTTTAAGTTCCTCTCTGTCTCCATCTAGCTTGCCATCACATTGATCTGTTAGCTCTTCTTTTGAAATCTCTGGATATCCTCAATCGCCAGACGAAAAAGTAGAGATTTCATAAGAAAGGCAGATATTCCTTCCTTCCTTCCCTCTTTCTCCGGCACACACCCATGTTTTCCTTCACAGCACAGGGCGGAGAGCAGAAGTTGGCCAGACAGCAGGGGTGGGTTTCATGTAACTGAAACTGGTGCAAAGGGCTCAGATTCGTACTCCATTGGCTTCCTGCTAATAGCTCGTTGCAGCACAGCCATACGCAGATGACAGAGAATGACTGACTGCCAAAGTGCTGCTGCACCCTGAGGATAACCTTCCGATTTGTAATATATATCAGTCAATCCCTTCTGTGGATTCAGTATATTTTAGAGCTTTTCTAAGATTATGACTTGAACAAACAGAAACTAGAGCATGACCTCAACGTAGCCTATATTTCACATGATGCTGATTTGTGAATTCTCCTTTTAGCTGTGCAGTGGGCATAGCGCCATTAACTGCAGAAGAAGAAGAAGAAGGAGCATTAGGTTCTATATCAATTAGTGCTTGAAAAGAAGGTTTTCGCTCAAATTTTGGAGAGACAAAAAGCAGTGCATGTCTCTGAAGTCACTTCGGAATAAAGATCATTTCTGAACATCAATCTAGTTATTATTCAGGAGAATAGGAATTTTTTTTCTCTATAACAGCTCTGAGAATAGGAGGCTTGAACGTGTGCTCCCACTATCCGAAATATCAAAGCGTTTGCATAATTACTATTTCAAGTAGAAAGGACCCAACTGTTTCCTCGCTCCTCTCCACAATTTCTCGTGGAAAAAACTTCAAAGGCCTTCCCTTACTGTTCTTTTTATAACCCAGCTTTCTTTTCAGCACTTAGACAAAAGGAGCAGAAACCAAACCAAGGACCTGAGTACAAAAGCAGGCTAGGCGGTCAAACACAGAGCCACGGATTTAACATGTCCCACAGATCTATCACACATTCAGCGATTGGGTTACTCGTGGCTCATAGATTCTCCAGAGGACGAATGAGACGGAAGAGTTGCTTCGCCTGATGTAGAAAAATGTTGTCTTTTCTATTGTAATGTAACATTGTTCCGTCTGGGGTTGGGAAGCCTGTTAAAAGAGCATGACTCAGTTGAAGCTGTGAGAGGCAATGGCCAAATATTTTCTGAATGAGAGAGGGGGGAAAGTGAGATAACATGCAAGAGTCATCGAGGAGATGAATATTCTTGCACCCATCCTCTTTCAACTCATCCTCTGTGCTCGCGGCCCCTTTAGGGGGAGAGACTCCAGAGAGGACTGCAGTGTTTCTCCCTCCATCACCTCTCTCCCTCTCATCTTTATCGCTCCATCTCGCCACTTTCGCCCACACTCTCTAGTAAACTCATGCCCCAACAAACAGAGGCGAACGCTGCATTTGCTTTTGTTCACAAACAGCGGTCACCCCGCTTTTTCAATCCGATAATAAACCCCACTCCTTTTTTTTTTTTTTGGCTTAATTGCTTCTGGGCTCACATTGGAGGCAAGAGTGGAAAATTCCACAGAGGTAAGATAACTTCGCTCCTGAGCTGCCTTGTTCAAAATTAAAGGCATGTGTGGAATTTCATGCCAGAACACTAACATGGGAGAGACGAAGATTGAGATGAGGGCCAAAATGTCAGAGGGAATGGAGGAGAAGAGTCTTCTAACACCACAGCTACTACTTCTCTCCTCACCGCGACTTTCCCAAACTGGCTCCTCTCTCACCTCGTCTCATTTCGCCTTCCCTCCCCCCTCTGGTGTGGACCAGGAGAATAAAGGCATTATAGAGGCTCAATCCCGGCTGCACATGCCCCAAATACCTATTTAATCAAAAGAAAATAAACCTGGCCAAATTCACATATTGGTGTCTGCATAAGGTAACCTGCCTTGTTGGTGGAGAATTGAAACCTGCTGTTGGAACGAGGAGGCTTCTGGCCCGCTTCTCTTCACCCCCACGCCTGTTACCTTAGCACAGCAAAGAAAAGCACCCTGCGCTCTCAGATCCTACAATCTGCTCCGAAAAAAACGAACCCAAAATGAAAATATGACTCTTAACTCGCATTCTTATCAAAGACAATTTTAAATAAATAGCTTTACGGAATTGCCCTCTTTCTCCACATTCGTGCAAAGGGAAGGATAATGAAAAATGATAAGGAAAATAATCTATTTTGGGTGTTTCATGTCTTGAAATAAGCAAATGTTTTGCTTGCTGCAGCAATTGAGCTTTCAGTACTCTCCACCCTCCAGCTTTCCAAGGACTCCTATCTGCCTCCACATCAGCTGAATTCATACGAAACCCTCCATCCCCGACGCAACAGCTTTCGGGGCTTTCTCTGAACCACAACACAGCTCTTGTTACAGGGCATTTGAAGCTGGATTTTTGCGGAGAACGGCCTCTGTCCAGGAAAAAAGCATCAACATCACGCTGCTCGTGGCCCTAGCCAGCATGGCCTCTTCCTCTCCTCTGCGCTCCACTATCCCAGACAGAGCTATCGTGTTACCATAATGAATCACTGCAGAGGAAAGACCCTTCTCTCCAGGGTCTGCAGCCAGGGTTCGATTCCCCCCTTTCATTTCTTGTCTTGTCTCTGTCCTTCCTTTCTTCTCACTGCTTTTTTTTTCCAAACCTCTTTCCTCCAATTCAGCTCAGAAAAGACCTCTAATGAACTCCACCCAGCAACAGCGGAAATGCAGCTTCTTAACAAACATCTGTCTCTTTTAAACTCCCAGACAATGATGCTCTATTTTCGGGGCCCCCTTCAGTGGGATGATGGGATGAAGGGATGCTTCCTCATGCAAAGAGCTACTGAGCCTCAAGGTAATAGACATGCAAAACCTAAACACAACCTTAAGCCGGGACCTGAAATGAACAATATTAGGCTGGATAATAGGTTTGTTTGACATGAAAGCCCCAGGGAGCTTGACCCTCATAACATTTCTTAAGGTGACCTATTGACACTGCTTTAGGGGAGCATTCAAGACCAAATAATGCACAAGATTGATTACTGCTATTAAACACAGAGGCTTTGAGAGTGAAATGTTAAAGTAAGGGGATATTACAGCCATATTTAAAGCTTTACAGCAATAATACCAAGCTCATAAAATACTGAGTGATTCACTGAGTGATTCATTGCTGAGGCATAATCTTTAAAGAGCAATGTTCCTGCACTAGTTTTCTGAACTGTTGGTTATAGCAGGGCAGCTTCACCCACTTCGGGGAGTTAAAGGAATAATTCACCATCCAAAAAAAACTGTTACAGCATTCAAGAGTTGATAATCCATCAAAAAAGGCAAAAATCAATCCTGAATATGCAGTAATAAGACATGCTCCTGGAGAGAACAGACATAAAGCTGATTTTACACTTGCTGAACATTATTAGAGATCATCCCCAAAGTGCAAATCTATTTTTTTTATGACTGTGACTGAACTTTATGATTTATATGACATATAATAACATTTTTTAAGAATCATTAGCTGGTCATATTGTTTATATTAGCTTTACTTTCCACTGCTTTATATTTTATTGTATTTATTTTATTATGTCTCCCTTAAGCTTGTGCAACACAAAACAATTTGGATTTTTTTTTTCTGCCTGCCAATTTGAATGAAGAAGTACAGTTGGAAAACAGTGTATGGGTTAAAAATCTATATTATCATGAAGAACACAGACCATTATTTCATCCAGATGGTTTGCAGAAGCCTTCGGATATCTGGAGGTACTGTCATAAAAGCAGTACACGTTGTTAGCAACCTTCTGGCTTCTGAAAGGCCATAAGGGATTTCCCTTTCAAAGACCAATGATTCTTAATGATTGGACATGAGAGGCACAAACTAGAGCTTACATGTCTGAACAAGCAGTGGGCTTGACATTAAGATCTGTCTTTCTGTCAAAACATGGCAACGTTCCCAGGTGCAACTGGCTGGTCCATTTGCCAGAAACTGTAGAATGGAGTGAGCTTCAAGCTGCACAATCAATATTTTTATAGGACCAGTGGATCACATGACTGTATGTGATGTAAAAGTGTCATCACAGTGGCAAATACAGATGGAGCTGTCACTCAACTCTGCAGTTTCCTTCAGTTATGTAAGGCATTTTAGAGATGTTCAGCTCAGTGTTTTGGTTTTACGGCCTTCAACTTTGCTGTTTGGGTTCATTCTGGAATTCCAATCCGAGGATCCAGCTGCAGCAGTAAAAAAGGTCAACTGAATTCACTGTGTACTACCATGCACTATTATTCGATAAATTGTAGACAGTAAATGTAACTGACCAGCTGATTGTATTTGTCAGCTAAAGAGGTACGTATTTCCCGCAAGAGTGGGTGGAAGCCAAAACCAAGTTAGATGGACAGAGAAAATGTGAGTTTCCCTGGTCTGATGTATTTTTCAAGAAGAAAACTAATGTTGCTCTGGGTCTCTTGGTGTGTAAATAGGCATCTTTTTGCTAACATGTTTGCCACATCAGCTTTATGAAGTAACAAGATGTAGCTTGTAAGCTGTCTTATGTATTAAGGGTAAAATCTAATGATCATTTCTGTTGCTAATATATGTGTTGGATCTGAAGAGTTCAAATCAACGGTTCCTTGTGATATGTAATGATAGCTTAACTTGGGGTTTTTTTTGCCCATTCCCAACTAGAAATGACTCATGTAAACCAGGCACACTGATGTAAAGGGGATACATCAAAACAGCACAGTCAGTCTGGTTATCCAGTCGACCAGCCTGTTTATCACCTAATCAGGTAGTCAGTCTCCCATGTTCAGTAAGTGGGGCGCTACAGATGCTCTCTGATCCAGTGGGCCTCACCACATTCCAGAGGCTCTAATAAGACCTTGTCCCACTCTGTGAGCTGATAGCAGCTTCATTAACCACACTATGAACCTGCACAGGAAGCAGATAGGGGGTTATATTACGCAAGAGGAACAAGGGCCAGATTAATTGGAGCCGATGAGGAAAGGGAGGTGGTAGGTGGTGGGAGAGGGGGCGAGGTAGAAAAGAGAGGGGAGAGACAGTAGACTGGCTGCGTTTCATCTCTGCGTTCTTTACAATTCTCCCTGATCTTGAGGAAATCAGAGATGGAGGCGAAGGGGGAGATAAAGAGAAATGTGCCACAAAAATAGGATAATACTCCTGAGGATGAGTTTATGTTTGTTCCTGCACAGCTAACCTCAATCCTGTTGTGCTGATGGCAGGCAGCAGAGCTGTTAGAGGTGAGGAGCTGCGATGCTTCACAGAGGCAGGCTTGAGATGTATTTTGAGGTGTTTTAGGAATTTGGGTTGATTCTAAGTATAGATACATCTATAGTTCAGCATCTATATTTATCCAACCTCTCAGTGTGGATTTTTAAAGTCAGAGTGCAAGAGGTGATACGAGATCTGCACTGCCAGTTTTAGCTGCAGAGAGAGATAGTAGGTGTAGGCCTTGTTCTCCGTGACAACAAGCACTCGTAGTGATGCTGATAACAGAGATGGAGTACTATTGCCCTATTTTTGCATTTGAGTAAAATGTGATTCCCCTCTCGGTATGCATTCTCAACACATCTGGATGAGTGCATGTGACACTGAGGGGGCTGTGACTGAACGCTGCCTGCCATGGATTACACACAATACCCATCTATGTGAGTCTGCCAGCAGAACCACCCGGAGCTCACACTGAAACACAGAGCTGCCTTTGTGGCTTCCACCCTCACATCCATATTGTCCTTAACTGAGCCCACCAAGTAAAGAGCTTGTTTCCGTCCTTCCTCTGGAGCATCTCAACCTTTCAGGGACTCCAGAATTGAAGTAGACACAGCAATTAGTCAACATCCCAATTCTGACATATTAGTTTTTAAGCCATGGCAATGTATGAATTCAAAGAAATCTGCATGGTAGATATATTGCTTAAGAAAAAACACAGCTAAACCAAACAGTTAACTAGAAAGGAAAGCAAGACAGTCAGATCCTGTCAGTTAGCTGGGAAATAGTCACAGTCAGCCTTGACTAGAGTGAGATATAAACCAAGATATGTTGCTGTTTACTCTTATAACAAAATGTAGAGATTCAGGATCTACAGACATAAAGGTCAAACATCTGTTTCTTACAAAAAAGTTGGAGGCAAATGTTGGATATAACTCCATGTTGTTTCCCCTCAAAGAATATGTGATCAGGTCAGATGGTTAATGAGCCCATTTGAAGTGGTAATTACATGAAAACTGATAAGGTTTAAGATAGCTTAAAATACATAATAACTAGCAAACTTACAATACATAATATTTACAGTTAAAAATATCCTAAAACTAATTTTTTTATCTTACATGTTACATATATGTAGCTGAGTTGTGTAACGCATTTTCTTGAGTGTTCAAAGTCAGAGATATCAATTTTTTTTATTCAAGATTATGGATGCTTTTCCTTTGGTCTCCTTTTGCCAACTTTCAGGGTAACACGAGTCAGAAAGTGAGGAGTTAAGTTGAAAAACACGACTAAAGGTAATATGAATTCAACTTTATTAAATCAACTTATCTGTGAACATTTCTGTCTGAGACTGTCAGATACATTTTCATCTGCAATGGTGACTGCTTCCTTATGTCGTCAAACTGTGTCTTTAATTACTTTGATTGAGACACCTTTTGCCTCAGAAATTGCGTATTATGCATTTAGGGTTTGGTATTTACAATATAAAATATTGTTGACTTTAGGATGAAAACACATTTAAATGTATTGAACTGTGAAACAATCAGGACAATTTTGCGCTTCACCATGTAGAAGGAGAATCATGTATCAAGACTGACTCCTTACCAAAGAGGCCCCGAGTTCAACTCCAACCTATGGGCCCTTTTCTGTAAGTCATACCCCCTCCCCTCTCTCTCCCCCCCTCTGCCCTTTCCTTTCTCACTCCAGCTGTCAGTATAGATAAAGGTAAAGCATGCTGCCAAATAAAGTAAAATAACTGATAATAATTCATTTTGAGATCATTTTAAATGGTAGACTGAAAGTTGAAAGAACACCTTCTGATAATCTGTGAGGGTTTAAAAAATGATTGAAGTTGTAAAATAATGTCGAAAAGAAAGAAAAAGAAAACATTCCATCCTTTGCCACAGTGTAACCGTTCAGCCTGAAAACTTCAGCTTTTATGTTGTTTCTGCAGTCTGCTTTAATAGAGCAGCGTGGACATCTGACCATCATCTCTCATTGGCTCTGTAAAGAGTGGCAACCAATATAATGTCAAATGTAGCTTGAAGTTGACTGTGGCATTTCGAATAAGTCCCTCTCTGTAGGGCACCAGCAGCACAAGGCTTGTTTTCAGTCTGTCTCGTTTCATTTCCGTCGCTCCTTCTGATGCACAGATCTCCAATTTGCACTTACTGGAATACAGTGAGGCGGAGCAAAAAAAAACACTCCAGTATTTCAGGAATTCACCAGCCACCTACAAGTGACATCTGAAATTAATTGTGCATGGAGGAGTAGAGGGAGGAAAATGTTTTCCGTAGAAGTGAAACGTGTGGAGGTCGCAGACTACATTGCAAGAGCAATACCACTGAAGAAAAACAATCTTTTACACTGAGGGAGAATGAAATACTGCGGCTTTGATTGGAAAAATAATGGAAAAAAAGGGGAGCCCCAAGTTCCTGATTATAAAAACAGAGCCTCTGAATTGTATCTTTATGATTTCCTGGAATGAATTCCATTATGTCTAAATGGAAGCCAAAGGAACACAAACACAAAAGGGAGTCTGGCCCGAAAATATGTTTAAGTCACCCATTTTAACATATGCACATGCATCACTTTGTGTTGCAACACAGTGAGGATTTTTTTTATATATATGCTCTGAGATTTGGTAAAACTAGTAATTGAACTGAACCATTTATTGTCACATCAAATATTTGTTACAGTCTAGCTTTACTGACAGCAATGGAAAAGTGCACCCTTTCACTGCTGAGTCAGACAAGATCTTATGTTCTTAAGATTTACGTGGCACATTTATTGGTGAAGATGACTCAAAACAGGGACTTTGTGCTGCAGCCCCACTTTCCCCCACTTAACAACACAGATTTAACTGCAGCCAGGGGAAAGTGGAAAAAAGCTCAACTTTGTGCAAAATCCTGCTGATGTAAGACAAGCAAAGATACAGGGAAAGCAAGTTGCACTTGTTGTATTGACAACAGAAAAAGAAACACAGAGGTGTTCGTTTTCATGCTTTCATGCTCTCAACTGAAAGCACACAATATTCAAAAAAAGGCACCAGACAATGATGTTCTGTAATCAGAAAGCAAACATGCATCAGGAATTTGACAAACTCTTATTCGTAGCCATGACAGCATGCAACTGTGAAGGCAGAACATTTTGACTATAAACTGGACTAAAAACATTCACAACGCGACAGATTCCTGAGAAACCTTCAGAAGAGACTGAAGTTCACTTCATGCAACTTTTAATCTGTACGTGTGAATCAGTGAACAGTCTACTGTCATGCTTACAGCTCTGTGAGCTAAAGGCTATGCCATGCTATGCTAATGTTATCATGCTGACAATGCCAACGGTGATGTTGATGCAGACAGTTTATCGAGCGTTTTGCAAGTATGAAATCTAAAAATTGATTATGAGCACAAAAAGTAGAGCACAGCTTAAGCTGATGGGAATGGCCTTGGTTTTGCAGATATTTGGCCACACTAAAGCATTTGTAGAAAATTTTGATTGATTGTTGCACTCATTGAGAAGGTCAAGGATCAACAAAGTGATTACAGTTAATTCTGAAGGGACGTGAATCTCAGGAAGACATTTCATGATAATCTACCCAACAGTTATTGCGATATTTGATTCCGGTCAAGACTGGCTGACAGGCTGACAGACTAGTGCTGTGCTGTGCTGAGCAATATAAAGCTGAGACTGTTTTTATATCCTGTAGCCTTCATACCTGCTCAGCCTACTTCCCCTTACGCTGCTGTAGTCCGCTCAGAGCGAAATTTGAACTTGAACTCGCCTTGTGGCTGCGCATGTCCATAAGAGTGTGTATCTGCTCAGCCAGGTCTGTTCAGTGAAGGGAGCCAAGGCTGAAGCTGACACACAGACTCTCACTCAGCTGATAAGGCCCTCTCTGGCTGTGGTGCAGACTGTAGATTAAGCTCTTATAGAAAAGGGAGGAGAAATCTGGCTCATGAGGATGAGGAGGGAGAGTGGGACGTTAGTGATCACTCCCCCACCACCACCAGTACAGGGCCAACATTATTATCTCTACAGCCCCAATGCCGAACACTCAACCCCCATTTCCAGTCCTGCTGTCCCTGGAATAGCCTTGTCTATACCCTCCTTTAGGGGCAGCCCACGGATGGCCAAGCTGTTTTGGACACAAGCCTGGTGCTCTGTTCAGGGTCCATTTCCTTCACGCTGGGCTGGGCTGACAGAGGGATATATGACCAGTGCATTTTTTACATCCCATATCTTTTAATGTTCAAGATTTTGCTTTCTAATGTTTGGCAAATAAAGAAAGTTCAGATAAAATGTGATTAAATAAATTCTGTTAAGAACATATATGAGCTGCTTTCAAGTGGACATGTGATTATGGAATCGTGATACAAGCCCCTTTTTACACAGACATCCCACAATATTGCCATGAAGCAGAACAAAATCAACAAAGGGTGTGAAGTTTGACACAGCACTGTGAGTGTCTGGTGACTCCAGCTCCACCTTTCACACAAACATCCATCAGCTTTGTTTCCACCTCTTCTGCTGGCTTACAGGCAAAATGATGCACTCCTGTACGCTTTCTTTCATTTCATACAGAGAAATAGTAGATTGAGATTGAACAACAGGGCTTTACCCCTGCCTGGCAATGTCAGTGCATGAAAGGGGCTACAAACTTGCAATGTTGGTGCAAATACAAACCAAGTAACATACAAACACCTGTAACTGAAGAAATAAATCTTCTTCTTAAAACTTCAGAATTATCTTGTTTCATCTTAATAACGCTATTTTTGTTGGGGTTTTTTGGGTTTGTCAAAGACAACCTGTGTGTGTTTTTTTCCCTCTAAGTATGTAAGTATTGCTCATGTAAAAGTCTACATCAGTACCTCCATTAAGCATGTAGAGCATACTATACAGATCTGTGCATATCCAAGTCAAAAGTCTTTAATAAACCATCAGGTATGACACATGCTGCATACGCGCTCCATCATTTTTAAATCAGGCAATGAAGAGGACTATAGGTATGCAAACTAGCCAAGAGGGAGTGCAGGCAGAAGCTGGAGGGTTTCTACTCTGCAGCTGATGCCAGGCAAATGCAGCAGGGCCGGAGACACATCATGGGCTATGCACCAAAAATGTAGCTATTCAGTCAAATGCTTCCTACTATTGCTAGTTGTTACTAATGAAATATTTTAGCACTGAGATTCTTCAACAGGTCAGCTTAAAATGCACAAACAAAACTTTTGTTTACGAGTAAACTTAAATCTAAAAAAAAAGTAGTTGTTGTCATTGTTAATAGAGGTAGAAAACCAAAAACTGCTTACCAACTTATCAGTGCAAACAGTTTTAACTAAAAACAGCATCACTCATTTGTTTTCATTATTCTTATTATATTTTTTTCCTTCCAGGACTCTTCCTTGGAAATTATAAGGAAATAACTTACTCTTTAAGGAATTTTTTTCCCTGACACATCTCCTATAACTATATAATGTCCCTCAAATATGCTTAAGACTTAAGAGCACAGTTGCAGCTTTGACAAAACAGCCAAGCCCATGTGATGGTGCAAATGCAGCAGCCTGAGCTCTGGGGACTTGCGTCACATGTATATATGATCACACAAGCATTCTCCAGTCATGGTTTAAAGGCACCCTGGAGAGCTTGGTGGATCGCCTTAGATGAGTTGGGGGTGCATTTCCATGGATACCCACCCGCTTCCTTATCACAGTGGTACAATAGCTGTGTGTGTTTGTGTGTGTTCCATGCACCCATGTGACAGTTCATCTTCTGTCCCAGCATGCAGTCAGTGTCTCTAGGGCCTGATCTGGCCGCTACTGAATGGCAGTAGCTTCTCTACTGTCCAGTGAGAGAAAGAATGTGCTAACCACCAAGTTTGATGACACTCAGCAGCTTTGGTTGCTAGCAACTCTGTGCCAGGCTCCAATTAGGCAGCCATGCATCCAACACTGAAACAATGGTGCTGTTGGTGGGTACAGTAAGTCTCAGGCTTTCCCATACAGTGTGAAAACATAGCTGAAATCCTCAAGCTGGTCGTCTGCAGTTTACCTCGTGTATTTCACTGTATGTAGAGGGACTTGGAGACATGTAGTACACAGTGCTGCTTTTAAAATGAGGTCATTTGAATGTAGCTTTCAGTTACCTCATTTTCATTCACTACACTCCTCTGCAGTTATGTAGTAGAGACCATGCAGCAAGAGATACACACATAGATTACGTCAGGAGCCTCACAGTGCAGCAAGTGCATCCCAGAGCTCCCAACTGCACTCATCATGTTTTATGCAAAGCCAATTGTGGTGTTAATGAGTGGGAAACTTGGGAGTAATGTGAGGTTGGGTAACTGAGGGGGCCACCAGGACGCTTGTCCCTCAACCATGGAAAAACAGCGTAATGACCTCTCATAATGTTGCAGGGACAATTCATGGAACTGCATGGGAAGTGTTTTTCAGACTGCGTTCTCCGCACTGCTCTCAAATCTTTGCTAAGTAGGTGGAGGTAAAGCAAAAGGAGTGGAATGGTGATCGGACAGATTGATAAAATAACCTCTGAAAGTGCTCCAGCTGATAAGGCCTCCAGATCAAACACTCTGTTTCCCTGGAGCTAAAGCCTTTTCCTCGAACGGCAGTGTGTGAAAGACGTTGCTAAAGACTTCAGCATTTTTAGGGGGGCATTCGACGTCGAAAGCATACCAAGGTCATTTCAATTTCTTGTTGTTTTTTCCTGCTTTTTCTCCCTCACTGCATTTCCTCAAATCCCTCCCATGTTTTTCAAACCCACAGGCCACCTTTTTACATTCTTCCAGGCTCTAAAGGCGCATTAGGAGCCATGGAAAAGGCAACATAAACTCAGCTGTCGCCCTGCTGAACCCCTGGACTTCCTGAGAGAGGGCAAATCCATCTTGGACTTTTTGTCGGTTTTCCTAATAAATCAGAGCCCACGGTGTGCCGCCTGTAATCACCCTGAAGGAAAGTCACTGCTGGGCTGTGTAACCAAACCCAACTTTGGTTCCTATGCAGACTTGACTCAAAGCTGGTCACATAAAACCTTGGTACCACAATAGTTGTTATTAGTGAGTGAAAAATATGATTGACCTTGATATTGACCTGTAGCAACCTTTTGGCTAGTTGCCACAGTCTCTATCTCTCCCTGTAATTACCTCATAAAGTGTTCAGTGGATGGAGACGATGCCATTAAAGAGGGTCTATATATTAAAAAAAAAAAAAAAACAGCACAGCACATTCTCTACCATCAAACAGAAATAATAGGATCCACAGCACTGACATGTAGCTACTTTAAATGAGCCCCACAACATGCAGCAGTACCATTTAATCAAATTCTCCTGAGGTGTTGATTTCCCCAACCAGCGCTTTCTTCTAACCACGGCGTTTCATAACCACTCTGTTGCTCCACCAGAGCAGATCCGAGTCAGACACTCGCTCATGGAAATAAACAAACTCTGCAAACCTCAAAGAACGCTGCCACTCCGAGAGGAAAGAGATGGCTGAGATAGAGAGAGAGACACGTTGAATTTGAAAAGAAAAGTATGCTTGAAGGGAGGAGGCAGGGACAGTGAGTGAAGTTCAAAGCTGAAGGGGGGGGGGAGTGTGAGGCACTGATGGGCTCTCTTCTGCCTCACTCCTTTCCTCTCCATTTATACCGTGCCCCTGTGGCAAAGGCTGGATGGGTGGTAGGAGTGTGTGTTGGGGGGGTTAGGTAAAAGACTATCCTCTCACCCTTCTGACCTCCCACGGAAATGAGTGGAAAAACAGCTGTGAGCTGCACACTCCCCATTCCTCAAACACTGTCCCATGGGCCTGAAACACACACATATAGAGACACACTCATGTCCACTCATAGACGTGAACCTGCAGATGCACTCTGAAGACGAGCACCCAAAGGTTCTTTCTCTTTCCTATATTTCATACAAACACTCTCACAGAGTGAAAAAGAAAAAGGATGTGATGTTAATGACCTTCTCGGCATTTCCATCTCTCACCAGCTTTGGTTTGGACCATCTCAAACAACTGGATTCATGTACAAAAGAAAAATGGGATGGAAAATGAATTAAGTAGAGTTAAAGTGATGGGTCCCATTATGCATAGTTACCAATGACTTATCAGAGAAGTCAATCCATTGCACAGACCTCACCACAAAGCTGGCTGACTCTGATTCCAAAGGGCTGGGTGACTACGTTGATGATCTGCTTACTTCTGAATAAATGTATCACAAGCTAGCAACATTTTCTCCCTGTTTTAGATCATTTGCTGCTAAATATGTCTATTTAAATGTACGTTCAAAACAAGAAAATGCTGTTTTGAGTTTTTGTTGTGTATTTTCTATGTTCTGTGAAGGACAATTAGTGTATATGTAGTAAACTGTGGCAAGACACAATTCCTTCGTGTCTATATTGACTTGGAGCTGAGTCCCCCTCCATGTAGAGCTGTGCCAGCAGTGCCTACATGTACCAGAGTGCATTTCCTGTTGGACTCTTATGCCCACTGAGCAAAGCAAAAGAAGGGAGAACAAATTTTAGTTTTTAAGCTACAACACGCCACCTGGCTTCCCAAGCTGGAACAGCCCTCAGTTTTGCCTTGACACTTCGTACGTCACTGGTGACAGAAAAAACAGAGGAGAACTCAGCATTCTTGGTTATTAAAGCACACATTCTGAATGTACTGCTTCAAGTGACTGCATTTATCATTTTTACAGATCATCCACATGAAATGCCATAATTTCTTTTACTGTTAAGAAGTGATGGCCAAAAGAACCAAAATCAACAAAAAGCTCTAAAATGTTTTAGACAAATCAAAAATATAAGTGAATACCTTAAAAGTTCTAATAGTTTGATTGATAACATGCAAAGTAAAAAGAAACATAAAGCCTTGGACTTTTTATTTTATTGATTAAAAAAATAGAACTTCTTTCACTATCTAATTTTATTAGCTCTCTTATGATTTTGGTTTTGGCGCAAGTTTAATAATTTCTCTACACTCTGTTTCTCCAAAAACAAAACAAAACAAAACAAAACCCTCACATTTTGCTCACTCTTATGTATTGACCAACTAAAGCAATGATTGACTGTATGGCAAACTATAGCTTACCTGAAAACACAGAAAGCCAAATAGAACAAAAATGAGCCTTTTTATCTGGCTTCTGTAACTAGCTGAAGCCAACTTAATCCTAAAAACTATGCCAATCGGTATGAGTCATACTATCAATACATGTATGCAAGCGAAACATGACAAACTGACTGCAAGTCTTGATTGATGACTGACTTAAATTTACTTAGTCACCAGAGAGGTAATGGTGACATAAATACAGTGCTTGTGAACGGCTGATTAGCATAGAAACATGCTACTGTTTGTTGCCACCTGCAAGGCTTTAGCTCAAGTTTATACAGACGTTTCTGTAATGTATGTTGTATAGATTATTAGATATAGATATAGATTAGATATTCTTAATCTAGTGTAGATTTATGAAGAAATTTAGGCATCTACTGGTGAAAAGTTGGTGCTCAGCTTGCTTATAACTAGGCTACCTGTGTTCTCAGGTAAGTTAGCTTGCCACAAAGATCTCTAGGTGTATAAGTACGGTGTTACACATGAAATGAGCAAATCGAAAAAACAGACAAAACAGGCAAAAACAGAGGAGTGAGTAAATGAAGTTTTAATATATATTTTTTTATTAATTTACTGGAAAAGAAAGAGGAACAATAAAAAGCATTTCTCTTTCATTACCACTTTTCTTTTTACACTCCTTCAACTAATAATATTGATGTCATGATGATGTCAGTTATACTGGTTTGTATGACACCGTTGTATTATCTTTATTGTGGAGATGCTAACCAAACCCAGTGTAGGTAAAAATCTTACTTATTCCATATGTTATGTTAGTGAATACAAAAAAATAGATTCAGTAATTTTGTACGAGAACAGATGATGTCGTTTGACAGTGTAAGTGATGATATCTATGCAAAACAGATTTTGCAACAGTTGAGCCTGTGAATGTGAATATAGAGTCTTAGCTCTTACATGAGCCTTCCCTCGCACTTGCATCAGCTTACACAGAACAAGTCCACAGTTCAAGTACGCAGCAATCACCTCCTTTTCGTAGGTCCAAAACTCATGCACACACAGGCTTTAGTAACACCTCTTAATGTCTGAGTTTTAAACAACAGAGGAAAAGTGGTTCCATATCACCAGCAAACAACCCCAGCAGGTGTCTGTCAGTGAATGAGATGGAGTAATAGTAATTGGACGAAACTGATTTCTGACATCTCCCAAGAGTCCTAGCTTTTCTTTGGCTGACTGTTATTCTTCAAAGATTCCAGCAAGCTCTTTATCCTCTCACTGGCCGGCTCCCTTCTCCACTTCTTGCGACTTTTGATCCCTGCGACCTGGGAGGGCAGGAGGAGGGTAGCGAGTCCCCAAGGTGTGGGATTGTTGCCTTCTCTTCCACCTGTGGGCGTGTTGGTGTCCCTCAGCTGGAGCAACCAGGAGCTCTCCTGACACAAAGCCACAAAGCGATCGAGCTGTGAGGCGTTGACGTTCTTGCTGACGTTCAGAGAGGTTTCGAAAGGGTTCTGGATGTGCAGCGGGGCCACCTCTGGCTTGCCCAGCTCTTTGCCCTGGAGAAAAGAGAGGGGACAATGCTGGCAGATGAAAACAATATTTGCCATAATTGCCATAATGAATGTACAATACACTACAGTAAGAGTAGGAAATTTAAAAAAAACCATTTTGGGGCAACTTTTTCCCTGCTATGTAAAGAATTGGGCATTTTGCAAAAATTTCGGGGCACTTTTATTAAATAGTAAATTCTGAATAAGGTCTGCAGTGAGTTGTTTGAAAATCACAATAATCACAATAAGCAAATGAAAAGCAGAACACTGCAGGACAGTTCGCCATCAACAACCAAGATTTTATTTGGGAGGAGTCTTAAGTATAAACCACTAGGCGGCAGCAAAAGATAATGATTATGAGATCATGACATAATTAAACAGGCCTGATTTCAATACATTTAACAACTCTTCTGTGTGAGTTGGAGTTACATTTTATGATTTGTTTTTATGTGTTCCCCCTACAAGTTACACGCTTTGCAGAGCAGGTGAGTTGTGTCATTAACCTCTTTAAATCACGGGCCAGTCTTTTTTCTGGTTTCAGTATGTTAACATTAAAAGCAGAAGCTTTCTTTGCTGTTATATATTGCTGGTCTTAGCCCAGGAATTTAGTTGCAGTCTTCAGTAACAACTGAGGCGTTTTTCAATGTGGTAACAGAACATCACAGGTGCAACATTGCCTTGCTGTCAGGTATTGTAACTGTAGTACACAGTAACATACAGACCCCAACAAATGCAGTGTGAACAAAGCACTGCTTGTGTGAGTGAAAATATAAATATGCTGTAATGTGGGACAATGACATCGGCCTAAGCTGGTAAATATAGTTTTATTATTAAAATCATGCAGTTTTTTGCTCCACAATCACAATTTTTAATGGCAAGTCTGTGGACATTTTTGCCCTTTTCCCCCCCGTTCATTTCCGACACTGGTGATCATTGCCCATCTATCTTGTTGGTCACGGTTTTAGCTCTTTGCTGCTGTATCTGGGGCACCTCTCCACAGGCTAGCACATAGGAGAGAAAGAGACATGGACACGGCTGTGGAAGTCATTTTGACTAAAGTCATGAAAAGTGGGAATAACTCAGGAAGGGGAATGAAAAATGACGGGAAAGGGCGATACTGATGTGGAATTCTGCCATGCATATCAAACGTGTTGGCAACGGAAGCATACATGATCTCTGCCTTTGTCTAGCAGTCATGGCCATCAAATGAACCATCAATACGTGGGTCAAAGAGAAGTCAAAAACCTCCTATGGTACTTTGCATGCTGCATCCTGCCTGAAGCCTGACAGCAAAGGGGCAGGAGGCACAGAAGATGGCAATATAAAACCATCAGTCAGAGAAGAGGAGAGAAGCAGAAAATTGTAGCACAGTAAAGCAGATTTATGGCTGCCGCTCGACTGGTGAAAGCCTGTAGGCATGGGTCACGGCCACAGTCTACCTGCAGGCTTCCTCTGATGTGTCAGACCTGATATTGGTCCCATATATTAGGCTGGAGGATTTCTCTTTTTTAAAGACATCAATTCATTAAACTGCAAGCGCTAGCAAAGTCACTACATCTCAAAATAATGTGCCTGCAAAGCAAGAACACCTACAATCACTCTGTCTACATTTCTAAAGGGTAAAATGGTAGGTGTTGAAAAGGATATTACTTCAAGGTACAAAGTTTTAGAGATAGGTTAATTATCTCTCTCTCTTTCTATAGAGGGGAAATTACTCCCTCTGATGTTACCCTGCAGGTGCAGTGTGACTTGGAAACAGATCTACAAACGTTATGGCTTAATTTCTCCTCTCCATTTTATTTACAAAAATGCAAAGCTTCACCATAAACCATCCACTGAAGTGCCTCAGTGCCTTTCAGAAGGTTTACACATGCACAAGCGGACAGTAAGCTGAGTGTGAGTTTAAATGGAATAAATATGCATCTGTTTACATTTAGCCTGATGGAGCTCCTACAGTAATTGGAATCCCAGCATAGAGCGCTGGGCCCTGTGGAGCATCAATCACATGTGACAAGGACAGAAGTCATCAGAGTGTGTGGTGGGAAAATGACATCCACCAAACCTGGTCTTTATTGCAGACAGGTTTCTGTGCTGAGGCTCAGCTCTGGGGCTGGGAGGCAAAGGTGAAAGGAGGTTAAACTGGGTTTCCTTCAGCGCTGAAGCACTTTCTGAATGGATTTTTCCTTATGTTCTGCTTTCTTGGTGATGAAACAGTTTGATTTGAAGGCCAGATCAGAAATGATCCAAAAAACAGGATAACTTAAATGGACCATTTTCTAGATTTTCCACTTACTCATAACACACTTAATATTGGCAATACGACTTAATCTAAATGCTGCTTTACAGTTATACTACACTGAAGCGGCCTCAAAATGATAATAAATATATATCTTTGGTATTTCCGTACTGAAATTTCTTATTAAATATTTTCTAACACAATGTACTTGTAACAAGCAGAGACCAACCAACATTTGGGATAGGTGATAGGATCCACAATTTGCGTCAGTGTTTATTTTCTTTTCTAGACAGCATTAGTTCATGGAATTACAAAAATAGAAAGGATACTCCACCTTCTTCCTCTTTTTGCTTTACTGGAAATGCAGGAGAACATATCTTGAGAAAGAAAAAGTATTCTAAAAAACGGATGTGTTTATTGGCTCCAAATGAGCATGAAAATGAGATACATGCCTGCGTGTTTCAGCAGGAGTAGTAGTTTGAGTAGTTTGCACATCTCTGCCCCGTGTGATTTGTTTCATTCTCTGAGTAAGAAGCAACAGACAGGCTGCTTTTTGAAGTTGAGGGGAATTCTAATGTTGAGCAAATGAATTTCTGAATAAAGGAACATTTGAGATAAATGCAGTTTTTCATGGAAACTAAGAGCCACCACGGTTGCTACTATCTTTTTTCATTCTGTTATCTCAAGATCATAAAATAATCATCTCATTATCGCAGGACAAGTCTTGTTTTAATTTACCTTCTGTAGTTTTTACAAGTTCACCATTGTTTTATTTATTTATTATTATTTTTTGACTTAAAAAAACAAAAGCTACATGTGAATAATCATACATACCTTTCTGATACTTATTGACATCCTGCTGAATGCAAAGGTGGCGTAGAACTCGAAGAAGGCACGCAGCAGTTGCTCTGAGACGAAGCGAGAAAAGTGGAGTTAGCTGCTAACAGAACTATTAGCATCTATCAAACTGAGTTGTAGCCCTACAGTCCTGATTTTACGCTTTCGTGCTCACCGAGTGTTTCTGTGTTGTTCTGGAGTTGGACCTTGCTGAAGTCTCTGACAAACGTGCAGTCGTTTCCTTCAATCATGCTCTTGTCCGCGGGACCTTGTGGGACGAGAGCGGAGATACGAGGTAAGTTACAGCCTTAACAGACTTATGACGGCCATAAACAAGACACAGATGAATGGTGTTGGTGCATTCACGCAGAGGATACACAGAGACACATAGGAAGCTGATGCATGTATGTGAGTGCATGAAGGTGTGCAAAACAAATAACATGGATCATGTCCTTGCACAACTGGTTAACTGTGTGCGTCTCTGTGTTTCACTCCACTGTTTAAAAAAGCTGCCTGTATGCTCGTGTGATCATGTGAGGAGGCGGGGTCATCGACCTTCCAGAGCGATGGGTTTTTTATTGTCCTGTAAGCACTCTGTGAGATAGTCTGCACTAAACGGGGCAGAGGAAGAGGAGGCTGGGGGTGGGGTAGATTGCTTTTGGAAGGCAATTATCAGGCAGCCAAGGTGACAGAGAGGGAGAGAGAGTGGGCAGAGACGGAGGAGCTGCAGTGGACTCAGGCAGACCGGTGTGCCGGTGGTTAACATTGTGACAGGACACCTTCATCACAGATGTATATGGTGTAATAAGAAAGTAAGGTATGCTCTTATGTCTTCTACAGAGCCAAAATGAAAGCCGCTGGGTTTATAGGAATAAATAAAACAACTGCAGACACTGTGAGACTGCTGATGAAGGACAATTGTCATACTTGAGGGCAGTGCCAAGGCTGCTGGGTCACAGGTGACAAAGAGAAACTGCTGTTGGTTACAGCTGTATATATATAAAGACAAGGGGAGGTCAAGGAATAATTGCGAAAGCTCTTTATGATCGAATGAATGTGAGGATATGCACAGCAGGATAGAGAAGTTCCACAAAATTGTATTAGTTTTGTGGGAGTTTCTTTTAACCATTATTTTTTTTGTAAATTATTAGAGAGCCTTTAAAAAAGTCAGCTGGTCAGCTGGTCAGAACTGGCAGAGCTTAAGCAGATATTGCTTCATGTCAAAGCTTATTACGTAAATCCCCTCGAGAACTTCCTCTCATACAATACAGACCATAATTTACACTGAAGTAAGTTAGTTAACTGATTTAATAATCATTTAATGGATGTTTTTCAAGCAAATATTGTTAACATAGCAAAAAAATTACATGAGCAGTGCCAGAAGTACTCTGATCAAGCTTTTTAAACGTGAGGATTCTATACTTTTTGTCTGATGTAATAGCCAACATTATCTCGGGGACACAGGCTGTTGGCAAAACAAAACTGCTTTTTGGAAAAGTCAGTTTGATTTTTATACAAGTATTATCAGTTTAACCAATCAATCCAGATAAACAATCTTAGGCCACATGACAGATCGCTACATTTCAAACTCACATGAAATAAATTCATAAGGACAATGAGAATGGCCATGGTCACATGGTGCATTTTCAGGAGATAATTGCTTGTTCTGCCGTGATGACAAATTAAATGAATGTTGTTTAAACGAGGGAAAACACAATAAATATGTTACATGGCACTGTTACCTTGTCATGCCATATCCAACCAGTGTGTGTCTTTTAAAGACGAGGTAAAGGCAAGAAAAAGATTGTTTACAGAAAATATCAGTGACACAGAGAGTGATTGGGAGCATCAGGTGGTACCTGCGAGGTCCTTTAGGTGGTCCAGAGTGGGAATAATGGGAGGGTTCCTTTTCTGCAGGAAGAAGAGCACCATGACAGTGAGGGAGAAGTTGGTGATCCAAGCTCCCGGGATGCTGCTGGTGATGCTGTGAGCTCGAGCCCAACAGCGCACAGTAAACACTAGGAATCGCACTCGAGGGTCCAGTTCTCCATAGAGGTAGAGGAGCTCCGTGCTCTTGATCGCCACCCTGTGAAGAAAATGCAGCATTACTAGTTCAGTTCCACTAAACTGCATGATCTGATGAGCTTGACCTTTACAGCACTGGGAGTGAGGAGACTTTCCAAACAAGAACAGGCAAATCATTACTGTTGGTAGAAACCAAAATATTTAAGAATTTCTGCATTTTCAGCTTGATACTAAATGACTTTCAATGAATGACCGATCAAAATTCCAGATCTTGTTGTTGAATAGCCAGTTAGGACAAGCTGCCAACTATCATATTAAAAAATATCAAATATAAGACATAGTATTTAATTGCAATAAATAAAGCACAAGAGGTGATTAAAAGGTTGCAACCTCATGGGCAGAAGTTATCAACCTTTCTGCAGAAGCACTTAAAGAGCTGAAACTGTAAGTGCATGTGCTGAACGCTGTATAACTCACCTACTTCTACTTAGGCCACAAGTTATAAATCACTCCTTTTACATCCCAAACACTGCACAGCTTTACTGATGTACTTTGATGTCATGATGTTGTCAGATGATGATGATGATCCCATCATCTAATCAGTATACTGATGGAAAATAAAAGGCAAATAACATTTAAGCAGCTGTGTTAAAATGTTCTCTTGGATATTTAGCTTGAGCATAATGTCCCAGTAGATGCATGATGAGAAGCTATAGCTGAAAATAATCATTCATTACGTAAGATGATAATGTTTCTTTTACAAAGAGTTTATGCATCCTACTACTGTTTTGTGAGGTATATTTCTGGAAGGTTACAGAGTAAGCCTCTTGATGCCCATCTTTTTTCTTCTTCATGCCTTTAAGTGCTTGTGTCTGTGCAGCTATTGCAATGCAGTGTGCCAAGTGTGCAACAGCACAGAGCCTCATGCCCTCTAGGGAACTGCACCTGGCCTGTAATTCTGCAGATTTTTTCAAAATATATATTTTTTATTAGTTCTTGACTAAAGACACTTCTACAGCATAATTCTTATATGTCATTAATAACCAAGGTCACATTGACAAAAACAAAGCAAAAAAAAAATTATTATTTATTTTTATTTTTTTTTGTGATTATAGATGATTAAAGGCTTTAAAGGCTACTGACTAACTGTCTGCTAAAAATGTACAGGCATAAGGCTGTTTATTTTAGCCCACAGATTCAAAACACAGTCGAATACAAAACAAAGAGCTGAGCTGACTTTAAGAGGTAAAGCTTCTGGTTTTACTGCTTTATCTCCCTTTGAAAGACAGCGGAAGCTGAGATTACGTGCATGATAAGCTGTGTTATTCTATTTGTTAAAAATGTAACGCACCAAGTTGTTGGTGCAGAAAAACTAAAATAGCTGAATGTTCATGTTAGTGACCAGAACCCTTTAGGTCAAATTTGCACAGGGCCTTGCACTCCCTTTGCAGTAGCACTGTGTGCATATATTTAGCATCATTCCAAAATCAATTGTAAATCTTTTTTCTTTGGCTACTGAACTCCTTCAAATGGCCAGTATGCTGTCCACCCTTGTCTTTGACAAACATCTGCACTGTGTATTTAATGCTGTGGCTATAGAACTATAATTTGGAAAGCCTACAAAAAAAGATTGTGAATGTGGAGGGTCAGTATGACTGCAATCTAAGCAAAAGCACCACCAGAGAGCAGTGTTTAGCTAACGCTGTAACCTCCGGTCACACACAGCTGCACTTGATTCTCTTTTCTTTCACACACACATTCACACATTTGTGCGGGTTTCCATTACCTCAGACAGCATAACGCTGACCTTAGTTCGATTCTGAGAAACTTTCTTTAGCTTCTACCTTCCTAACCCAAGTCTTTACCCTCAAACTTAATGATTGGCTCTATGGAGTCTTGTGTTTCATACCCAGAAGGAAGCGGAGTCCCCACAGTGTTTACGTGTAAACAAATTTATGTCCCCAATACTAAAGTGATACATGTAAACACACCCACACGCGCACTGAGGCAGAAAAGTGCTGCTCGTCAAAGATCTGCGAGCACGATTTGAGAAAAGTCCCCCATACATCCACCACCAGTGGGTGGTTCAGCTCCATTTCCTTAGAAACTGTAGTGTGGTTTTCTGTACGTTAGCAGGTGTTTTATACCATTAGCAGAGACCACAACAAGACCAATAGCAGTGGAATGGAAGAAGTGAAACACAAACAAGACCCTTTTTTGGTCTGCTTGTTCAGTTTCACTGTAGCAGCATGTAACTGAACCTTTACAGCACTTCCTGCCAGAGACTTGTTTCTATTTGAGGCTTTTGCAACAAAAGATGTGACTGAATGATGCTTGGGACAGCGTAGCAGTTTCTGTGAGGGAGTGGACCTATGACCAACCTTAACTGACATTTCAAGATATGAGTCCTCTGACTGTGTGAAACTGATCCCGTCTTTAGTCAACAATTGCAAACCAGAATCATGAAAAATCATCTTTTACACTGTTCACGTATGAAAAGAAAAAAAAAAAAAAAACCCCAGAGTCCTGTGATATGAGTGCACAGAGTGAATACCTGTTGTTGGCTGTGAGGTCACACTGGAAACCAGAGGGCTGGTGGGCGAAACGTAGCAGGGGGCATCGGGCATTCAGAATCTTCTGCACCCCAACACACCCAGGTCCAATCTGGTCCACACACTCCCCGATGACGGACAGGATGCTCTGGGTGACGGCTCTCTCTGAGTTGGCCCTCTTTAGCTGATACTCCAGGGACAGACCTGATTTTGGCTGCAAATCAAGAATTTAGAGATGTTTACTGATCCTACATAACCCTCTGTCTATTACTTAAAGCTTTATATTATCTTTGCACCATTTAATTAAGGATTCTAAATTCTCAATTTATTATTTTTGTATTATATTGTGCATTTAACTGTTGTCCACGGCAAAACTGAAGGTGTTTAGTTTATCAAGTTATAAAACACAGTAAAGCATAAGATCCTAACATATAAAAACAGGAACTAACATTTGCATGTTTGCTTAAAATGCCATTTCAGATGTAAAGAAACTGGCAAAATAGTTGCAGATGGACACTAAATGTCAATGGGCACCAACGGGTGCTTTACAGTTTGCCTGCCATTTAAATGTATACACCCACATACACACGTTTACCCACACACACACTAATGGCAGCGAGTTACCATGCAAGACGCTGGCCTGAGAGAAATCAGGGTCTTTCCCAAGAACACTTGAGGCACTGAAAACTGATCACCGTGTAGTTGATGGTTTATCTGAGCTCTGTCAAATACAGGACTACACAGAAATAAAAAAAAAACCCTGTAGGATTTAGACAAGAAGTAATCAAAGTCTCTAAAAAAACTCCTGCATTTATATTTACTGTTTCTCTGTGGAAACAGCATCACTTTAACTATCCTTTTTTGCAGTCGTCTTGTTAGCATGCATTTATGAAACAGTTAATAAGCATTTCGTTGTAATTGTAAGAATGAATATTTTTATTGTTTCTTCATGTACAGTGTTGGTCAGCAATAATTTAAACTGTATATTAGGATTTCTATATATATGTTATGAAATTAAAAATTCTCCCATTTCACTGTAATTTATCTTGAAACCCATAAGGGGAAACTATATATGAATATCTAAACTAGAAATATAGTGTGTCTGATAATTATTTGATTTTTTATGGCAAGTTACTCAGAAAAAACTACATTTTAGAAACATAATTTCTACTGACACTGATAACTTTATAACACGTAGCTCTCTGCCAAATAAATATGATTACATTTTTGCAAAAGCTGTAACTTCATCTAAGCAAAAAACCTTCAACAAGATTATATTTGTTTGATTTCAAAGTAAAACTTTTCAAAAGAATTTCAAAAAAACAACTTGAATGCAAAACTGCTAAGTATGTCAGTTTACCCTAACCTTTTTTGGTTTTCAGTTTCGCTCTGCAGAACCGAAAAACTCAAATGTGGCAAATGACTGTGACCACAGAATCTGGTAGCTGTTTCACTTTTTTTGCGAGGCTTTCCTGTTGCAAAATAGAAATGCAGGCTTCATTTTGCCCAACTTAATGGGATACCAATCAATATCACCCCAAAACTAAAAGATGAGCATATTTTTTGTCTCATGTTCCACTCTTTTATATCATGCACAACTTTCTCTTTAGTAAAATGAAAATCTTATGTCTGACAATGTTAGTGTAATCATCACCAGTCAGCCGATACCTTAGAATTTACAAACCATCTCATTTAGCCTGAAGACACCAAAAGAACGACCATAAACTTATCAGTACCGTCTTTACTCTTCCCCCAGTGATGCCATCCAGGTCCAGAATCATGTCCAGGTCAGCGCCCAGCTTTCCAAATCCATTCACTGATGAGCCAAATGGCTTGATGGAGCTTTCTGGGAAATAAGCAGTAGCAATGTCCTTCAGCAGAGAGCAGACCAGGAAACGCAGTCTGCTGTTTTCCTCTGTTAGCTGATAGGCTTCTGTTAGGGAGATGATCTGTTGGTCTATCTGAAGGAAAAAGAGAGGAATGGCCATGGTTATCACAACTCTTTAAAGTTGAGGAAAGTAATTCAAATTGTAGCCAAGCCATTGGATTTGTCCTTCAATAACCTAACCATGTTTTGGCGTGAGAACTTACACTTTCCTCTCTCGACAGTCTCTGTATGAGCTGATTAATGGGAATCGTGGTTTGTGGCTGGCATTGTTGGCCTAACTGCTGGTTTGGTGAATCCCCTGAGCCAAGCTTCTTCATTGACAGAAGTCTCGATTTAAAAGGGACAAAAGCTTCGTGGTTGGCACTGGGGATGGCTACCTCTTCAAGTAAAGATGCAACACTTTCCTGCTTGGCAAATTCCACTACCGCATACATTCCCTGGAAAATAACACCCAGACACACACAATGTTATCATTTAAGAGAGCCATTGCACAACAATAACGTTGTCATGTATGCACTTAGTAGTATATTTGAGAGCAACCCTAATTTACAACTGCAGCTCGGTAGCTCACGTACATAGCTTTCATAAAAGAAATATTTATTGATGTCTCCATGTCTTGATAAATAATTGAGGAATTTTTTCTCATTTGTTTTGGAGTTGCAACTGATGAGAACAGATCTCTCCGCTTGAGCTTGTCGCTCCGCCTGGAGAACATGCAAAGATTTGCGCTGGTCCTTTCCATCTGTCAACAAAGAAGCACAACAATCATTATATAGCTTTGTTTTGAGGAACGCGGTAGTCAGACAAACTTTGCAACATCACTTATTTCAAAGTGGACTAAAACAATATTTTTCTCAAGCGTGGTCTTTGATAGCTCACGAACTTAATGCCAAATTTTTTACAAAAACGGACAATTTTACAGACTGTAGCACTGTTAAGCAAATCCTATGTCACACATCAAAGCCTGAACACACCTTATTACTTAGCAGGATTTTTGTAAACACTCAGAAGCAGCTCTTTAATTTGACATGCATTTCAACTAAGTAGTGTCGAACAGAACAAATCAAAGGTGGTCCTAAATGACAGGCGCGACCACATTGGATGAAGATTTTAATAACATTATGACTCTGTAGTGCAAAACAAATGCCGAAATTTACCGAAACTCTCATATTTCTCAAGTTTTTCATTTTCTATGAAAAGAATTACGCATTTTTAACCACAGTCAAGGGTTCACAAATCATAATAGTGTCTGTAAGAGGTTTGGGACAAGAGGCGGCTAGTATGAGGGCTAGTAATGAGACGAGGTTTTCTTAAACTGCCTAATATACTAACCAGTTTCGTCTTTCCGAAGTGCTTCACTTTGTGCAGCTACAACATTAGTCCCAATGTTTCTGTGAAGAAATGTATCGACCTTCTGTAGGCACCTCAGTAGGCTGCCCCTTCCCCTCATATGTAACCCGCACACTGTAAAGGAGGACGCCATTGCTGCTCAGAAAGAAGCGGAAAATGCGCATGCGCGTGTCCATCTCTACGGCAGCCGGCGGGTATCAAACTTTACAGATAAGTAGACACTATGGGTGATAAAAACCTGTGCGTGCTTTTGTTGAGTCCGCAGCGGCTAGTTGCAGCCGTTACTTACTTCTAATTCCCCTTTTCTATTGTGACTTACTTTACGTCTAATGAACTTGCATGTTGTATTTCTAGTTTGATTTGTGTTACATGTATTTTACAAAAAAAGAAGCAGAAAACATTTTTCCACAGAGAAACACGAAACTTATATGTGGAGGGTGATTTCCTGTGTTTTAACAATCAAGCCACATGAGATTTGTTTTTCGTCTGAGAAGTCGGAAGAAAGGGAAAACGAAACCTACAGAGAGTAAAGCGCTGGCACCTGACACGTCGTCTAATCACACCCACGCGCCCAGCCACAGCACTTCCTCTGTTTACTTCCTTCTAAACACAGCGCGACTTCTTTCAGACAGTCAGTCAGCCGGCGTCGGACGAAGGAGACACAATGGTGGGAGGACGGTCCTGATAAACCTGTAACTCAAAGACTACGGCAAGTACGAGATGCTTTTATTTGCACATATGTCAATTTATATAATTAAATAAACGATAAACTATTTAATATGGCGGATTAAAATCAGCTTTTAAATATTTTAGAGACTTGTTGTCAATTAGTTTTTTTTCTAAGAGGCAATAACTCAAAATTTTCCACAGTGGCTTTTTTATTAAAATTCGATGGGTGAGCATGGAATATTTTGAAAAAAAATATTTTGAAGTTGTATTCGATGATGTGCATGAGCAGGAATTCTGTGATTTAGAAAAGAACTTTTATGACTTAACAGATGGTGTTTTAGATATGAAAAATAGTGTCCAAGCTTTCTTTGGGGCTTCCCGGCTTTCTTATGAAACTCCCTTCATTTGCCTGGAAAACAGTCTTTAAGCTCCTCCCAGCTGTGTGTCCGGCCAGCTGTATCAAAGCCTCTCTGCTTCAGTGAAGTCTCACTGTGTATTCAGCGTGCAAGATGAACATTCATTCACTGAATGATCACTGACAGGACTTCTTGCTGAACTGAATAGAAAAATGTCCCTAACCTGACAGTCTTAACATTTTTTATTTTAGAGGGAGAACACATGTCAAGCTCCAAGATGGATTACAAATATGATAATGGAGTAGAACTGCTGTTGGCTCATATGAACATAGAAGACATCATCAACGCTGCAGAGACTCTGTATCAGCTTGAAGAAGTAGAGGAAGAGGAGGTGAGCTCGTCCTTTGAAGAGGAAGGTCTCTCTCATGAGGACATGGATGAAAACGAGGAGGCAGGAGACTTGGAGGTTTCTGAGAGTGAGCAGAAGGACTATGGCAACGGAGGTGGTGGTGTTCGATACGGAACAGTGACGGACCTCCTGTCCTTTGTCAACCTGCTCTCTAACATGCAGACACCAGCCCTGCAGCATCTGGATGAGGAGATGGGAGTCCTGCTAAACAAGGTGAGAGGAGATTGCATGAGTTTTTAACAAGACTGAGTGTTTGTGTGCACAAAGAGAGCCTTACATTGTGTTTTCATTTTAAGGCCCCGCAAAAACTCAATATCATTATTAGAAATATTTTCTTTAAAAAGTTAAAACTAACTTTTTTCTTTTTTTGCAGAAGTTCATGGCTGTCAAAAATGGCCGGTACCAGGTCAACTTGGACGTGCTCCTGTTTCCATGGAAATTGACCTACAAGAGCCCCGGCCCTGGCCTCGTGCCAAAGGGCTCATTTGGGAAAGTCCACTTAGCTCAAGACACCAACACCAGGAAGAGAATGGCATGCAAACTGGTGAGTATTTTTGGGAGATGTCTGGAATCCAGCCTGTGTTTACTTCTCGAAAGTCTTGGCCTACGTGCCAAAAAACTTCACCTGCCAAGTACTGTTTGTCCTTAAGGCAGCTCCACCTGCGGTTGTACAAATGAATCTTAAGTTCGAGATGACTTTGCAATGTTTTGCCTTAAAGTAAAAGAGAACAGGGACAGTTCTTTGAAATGAAGAACGAGGTCAGACTTTCAAAACAGGCCTCGAGCATTGCAAGAATGGAAATTTAACAGTTACTTCCCACGGGGCCTCTGGCTGTTTGTTACCATGTTAAATTCAGTATAAACACAATTTATTGGCATGTTGTTGTAAAACGTGTTCTAGGAGCACGTTTTACAACACATTCTGTTCTTGTTTTTAAGACACTCTTCCCCTGTAAGAGATGAACAGCGTGTTTACTCTTTCCAACATTGGAAAAACTGACAAATGACGAAGGAGTTTCCTACCTAGTCTGGTGTTTCCATCAGGATGCTATGTTGACACAGTGTATAGTACACACTGTTAGCAAAACACACAGAGGGCTGACTGGAACTAGTTTTCATGTTTGGTGTCTGAGTTACTATTGATTTCCTGCATATCAGCAGGATAGCATGAGACAGTGTGATAAAGTGATTATTGTCCAGAGTTAAGTCCACACAATGTACTTTTGGGAAAATATCTAATTTTTTTAGCCAAAAATGGTGTGAAAGTGAGTAGATAGAACGATCAGTCTTGTTAACTTGGGTGCTTTAAATAGAACAGTGGTATTGACTTTTGATGATGCATTTATCTACATCTCCTCCTCATTCTCACAGATCCCTGTGGAGAACTTTAAAGCAGCCGACGTGGAATTCCAGGCCCGGTTTCGACATGACAACATAGCTGAGCTGTACGGCGCCCTGCTCTACGAACAGAGTGTCCACCTGTTCATGGAGGCCGGAGAGGGAGGATCCGTCCTGGAGAAGCTGGAGAGCTGCGGGCCCATGAGGGAGTTTGAGATCATCTGGGTGACGAAGCAAGTCCTGCGCGGCCTGGAGTACCTGCACTCACACAACGTCATCCACCATGACATTAAACGTAAGAGCAACTTTAAAAATAGCATTTTTTTTCCATGTTTACTGTCAATGATGAATGTATGAAACAAATGGGCCTGATTTATTGGAAGATTGAACCTTCTTTACGTCAAAGTCTAGCCGCAGGAACACACACAGATATGGTGCGTGCAATAACTCTAGAAAGACTTCGGTGCCAGGCAGGAAATAGATGAATCAGGCCAGACAGCCGCAACTTAAACATATCACTGCCAATCTCACACACAGCAGCTTGTTTTCAGGAAGAACTTGGGGGTTGCCAAATAAGTCTGACAAAAAATGTGGTAGCTAATGACCTAGATTACAAGAACACATGCCAGTTAGAGCGGGTGGGGCTCAGCTGCAGTTTGATGTCAGGTAGTTTAAAGTTGGTCGGACCTAAGTGGCGTTAAACTCTGAGATCAAAGCATTCTCCAGAGCCGTCTGTCAGCCTCTTGGCCTGACGGCTGTTCGCTGTGTGGAAATTCCAGACTTCCTCTCATGCTCTTTCTAATGTAGGGTCTTTAGATGCAGGCGACTTACAAAAATGGCCAGTCTGACCCTCGGTTACTGTGATTGTTAGCTTTTCCTGTCTGCGATTACAATATGTAATTAAACCTTATTGTGGTTTTTAAGTGCAAGGATGAGACTTTTCATAAAGGGCATACCCTCAAATTATCTGCAGAATTCCTGTGCCAAAAGCACGAGACATGCTGGAGTTCTTCTTGGGAGGCTTCAGTGGCCTATTTCTTGCTTAAATCAATGCAAAGCCATTTTAGTATGTCAACCTGCATTCCTGCATAGCAATGCATAGACACTGGAATACTGTAAACTCTGATATCTGTGAAACATAATTGTTCTTTTCTTTGTTCTCTTTAGCCAGTAACATTGTCCTGATGTCAGACAAGGCTGTGCTGGTGGACTTCGGCCTCACAGTGCAGATGACAGAGGACGTATACATCCCAAGAGACCTAAGAGGGACAGAGGTAAGAAAAAAAGGCTGATAGTTCTGTCTGTCATTAACCCAACATGTCTTCTGTTTTTTTAATAGCTTGTATTGTCCAAGCGATCTTTGCTTCTATCTCTGACCTAGAGTGTGTGTTTTCTAAAAAAGGCAGAGCTCTTCTCATGACTCAGGCCAGACTTCCCCAGGGACTGAAAGAAATCAGTCTTAAGACTTGTCAGCAGTTGTCTGTTGTTTCCTAAATGGTTATTGAAAGTCAGTGATTGGCAAGCAGTGCAGCCTGGGTGAGCAGTCAGTACACTCATTGACCTCAGTGATGCTGGGAATCATTTGCTCATGCAGAGGGTTTTCAGTGCAGATGTAATTAGAACTTGGGAAATTTTTGGATTAATCAAAGAGATTTCTCACAAGCCTTTTCTCCCACCGTGTGTGTCCCTAGCTTTCCCATGTTAAACCAATTTGTGTGTCGGTCTGCATAGTCTTAGAACATGCACCCTGGGCCTCTCATGGCTTGACTTATGGAAAGTCCCAGGGCAGACACCCAGCGGTAAAAAAGAGCGACAGAACGAGTGAATACACCAGGCTGCTCAGGCTTACATTAGCATGGGAGAGCAGCTTGGAATTTCCAGCAGAGAAAGAGATGAACTCTGGTTCTGTGTTTACTTATTTTGCACTCTGAAGGCCATCCCACTTCTGCATTGCCATTACCTTGACACACATGGTGTGGGGCTAAAGGTTATCATGTTTGTTTAAACAGAAAACCCCTTTGACTGCAAGAGATTGTGCTATTTTACAATAAGCTTTGATACATTAACTTTAAGTTGAAATTAAAAAAAAAAAAATAGAGACCTCTGTCACACCATGTCCTGCCATGATTCTCTGCATTGCATCTAAATTTGTGTTATGGTTCTCTTCTTCCATCTAGATGTACATGAGTCCAGAGCTGGTTCTCTGTCGTGGACATAACACCAAGGCAGACATCTACAGTCTGGGCACCACCATCATTCACATGCAGACCGGCAGCCCTCCATGGGTCAGGAGATACCCGCGCACTGCCTACCCATCCTACCTGTACATCGTAAGTGCTTCCTCTTTTATGAGCCACTCTGGTATCAGTTTGTAAAGCCTTTTAAAGTATTTTAAAGCCTCTTAAACAGAGACTTTTGGAAATGCTGAACCAGTTACAGTTCAAAAACTCCAGGTTTGTGTTATGGCAGCTTGTATCTTGCTGCATTTAAAAAAACCATGAGCCTGCTCAGGTACTCCACAACCATCATTTTTACAAAGGGTGTTTTCATTAGTGTATAATCACCTTAAAAGAGGCTTGGTGTGTATGTGTTCAGTGTTTTAGAATGAGCCTTTAATGTAAACAGACAGTCTGTCATGTTAGGCTGACATGTTCCTCCATGTTTCTCTCCGGTAGCCTTAAAAAAACAAACTAAACACGGGCTCTATAGAGGGCCTCTCTTGATTTTCAGAGGTTTTTGGGTCACCGTAGCTCTTTCAACATGCCTAAAGGGGAATGGTGAGGCAAGGGGGAAACAGCTGGTTGCAGCCTCACAACCCGCAACCTCACCGTTAAATGCCACTTAAACAAACACAAAGGGCCTTTCACGTGACTGATTGCAGTGTGTTCCCTGTCAGTCTCTACTTCTGTCTTTTTTTTAATTTTCCATGACATGGGTTCTTTGCTGCTTTCAAGAAGTCATGTTTCTGTTTTTTGTAGTGATTATCAGCTCTTTTTATCTAAGCAATTACTCACTTCCTCGTGAAACTGCCGTCATGGAGAAGTCATGTTTCATGATAATGTCGCTTCTCCCTTTTTAACATCAGTCAAACTGGTTTGACAGGTCCCACAATGATGCTCATGTCAAGTTAAAGTTTACATAAGCCCAATAAAACTGACTACACTGTGTCTCAGAGGGCTGATTGAGCAAAATTAGCAACATTAGCATCACTCAAAAAGTGGGTCACAGCTGCTGGAGGGGTACTAGGTAGCCTGTTGCTTCTAATTATTTGAGGCCTTGACTGTCTTTGTAACCTCTGTGTCTTTTTCTCTCATGCTGAAGTTATTTAAATTTTTTGCCCTTTTCTCTCTCCCATCAGATCCACAAACAGGCCCCTCCCCTGGAGGACATAGCAGAGGACTGCAGCCTGGCCATGCGCTCCTTCCTGGAGCGAGCCCTGGAGAGGAACCCTGCTCTGCGGAGCTCGGCGTCCGAGCTGCTTAAGGATGGGGCCATCAACCCACCAAGGGAGGACCAGCCGCGCTGCTGGAGCCTTGACTCAGCCATGGAGGAGGTCACACACATTATGGTGCAGCAGCAGCAGCAGCAGAGCCAACACCACGACACCACACAGGGTAAGAACTGTGGTTTTTAGATCTGCTGGGTTCCAAAATCGTTAAGATGATTTTATAATATTTAAACAATTCCCCCTTTCCCTTCTCTGCAGAATCTATTCTGTACTCAGAGGACTCTGGACACATTCGAAGGAAGGGTTCACTGTACATCGACTTGGGGGCTTTGTCAGGTCACTGCAAACTGGTGACAGGCCCCCCATCTTCAGAATATGGCTAGCACTGAACCGCAGATCACCGTTTTTGTGGCTGAGCTCAAGTTGAAGCCAGCATATTGCTTTCTTCTTCTACAGGATTTAAAAAAAAGGCTCAGTTGCAATTCAGACAAGTAGACAGATGCAGACAACAAACTCTCTGATGAACTGCAATTGTTTACAAAACTCAAGTTGTAGTCAATGGAATTAGCTCAACCTTGACACTGAAATGGATGGATGTCACTGAACAACACTGCTGGACAGTGTTTGGTTTGGATACATTTTGAATCAGTGAGCATTAACTGTGGGCAATTGGTTTGATTTCCCAGAGCTCCCACCGGAGATCTTGTAATTTGCCATAAGTCAGTGTGGTATTCAACAACATAATCAAATGCATACCGTTTCCCATAATCTAATCCTCCTAAAACAATAAGTTATTTTATCTCTGGAAATGTATTAATTATCTGTTAAAGTATGTGTGCACTATGCAAACATGTGTATCTTGTTCTTGATGAACCTCTTCTTGTTAATTCCTGTGGAATATAAATAGCATCATGATGCTGTGTAAATTATGCTTCTTTGGGACGCACGTGATATCTGTGTTTTGTACATCTTGTAAGATGAGGCCTGCTGTGCTTTAAACTAAAAACAACCGTGTTGCTGTTTTATTTTTTTGGAAGCCTAGAAATTTCCTAAAGTTTGAAAATGTGTCAGTCAGTATGCAATAATTGCAGTAAAATGAAAATACCATACTGTCTGATATTCCACTACCACTTCAAGTAATCAGTAATCTAAACAGATTATTCATTTTCTGCTTCTGATCATGATATATTTCTGTGTAACTGAAACATTTATGATGTCAGTGTGTTTCACATTTAGTCTGTTGATTACTTTCTTGTTATTTACTCAGTTTCCTGACAGGAAGAATTCTGTCATGGCAGTGTTGATGTACACAGAGGAAATAAACATGTAAACCGAACATTATGAAGTCTGTGGTGTGAATAAAATCATGTTTAAGTCTGAATTTTTCATGGATTAATTAAGTTTTAAATTCATCTTCATTTTTTCAAAACAAAAGACAGTGCACGTTGTTTTAAGAAGACATAAAAGTATTTTAGTTTCTTCTTAAGTACTCGCACAGCAAATAATGATCCTCATGTGACAGAATCACAAGAGTCTCCTGGATAAATACTTTTTGCTTTTCACAAAAGTAATTGTTTAAACTTGGATTCACATGTTTTAGTAGAAGAAACACTCCCTCAGTTGCTAACTAGAAAATGTAAATAAATATAACTCTTAAATATGCTAGAACCTAGAATTGAAAATACCTGTTCAAAACTCCTAAAGTAATGTATTTATTCAAAGTTATCACTGGAGAAATGCTAAAATTAGGCTGACTTTACAAAACATGGAGCCTCCTTGTCATCATGATTTTCTTGCCCTAAACTGGGTTAAAGTATTCTGACTGTGCAAGTTTTTTTAAGGCAGAAATGTCTTTGCAAAATGAGGTTTTGAATGTTGAAACATTAGAATTTAGTTCACTGTATATAATCATTTATTGTGTAAGACTGGCAAATCGTAATGCACAATAAATCAGCTTTCTCTTTTATGTCTTTTTATAGACACTTTTTCATGATAACACTTTGGTGCTTTTACTTAAGATGATTTTAGTTGCAATGGAGAACTTTAACATTGTGCTGTTATTATGTTTACTTTAAGTATCAAGCATCTGATCTGTGCTTAGTTGTTTACAGGGCTTTTGAAACCTAACATGATGGTAAAAGGTGAACAGTAAATACCCCGCATGAAGCAAAAAAACATTCTATGTCAACAGGAAAGGACAAAAACAAGTAGAAAACCCCCCAGGCAGCAGTTCATTGGAAGCTGCTTCATGTGGCTCTGCCAGGATTCCCCAGCTTTCAAGCAGATTGCACAAACGAGGCATGAATCAATTTTTTAGTGAAGGCTTCTTCTTCTTCTTCTTCATTAATTTTAAATGTTAGCGTTTAGTCACTGGCTGTATCTACTACTGATTTTGCATCAGGGAAACTCGAGTGGCTGAAATGTGTGATGTGTTTCTCCTCTATCTGTTGCTCAGGCCCACTCTTCCTCTTTCCAAAAGCGTCACATGTAGTTGGCGTTCAGTTCTGCTGTGGAGGGGCTTACCTCACAGTCTGATCTGCAAGTGTCAGCAGTTACTGTGTTGTTCATTGGTTTCTCAGTAAATGTGAACGGCAAATACTACCACCTGCTGGTGAGAGTTCAAACTACTCTCTTGAGTGAATAAATACACTGTTTATCCATTCTGTTGCTGTCGTATGGAGAATAAAATGAAAGATCTGATCTGACTTTTATAAGGGTGCATCACACATGACCTTTTGGTGTACTTCCCACCAGTATTTAGCATTTAGGTTATATTTTTGTGATGCAGTTTTGTGGTAAGTACCTCCTTTACAAGCAAACATCCTGTTGCAGGGTTCTTGAGAAGACTTGAAGGTATCTCCAATACCTGTGTAACGTGAGGCAGTTTTATAGAAAAGCTGATGACCTTAGCTACCAACTCCCCTGGAAAATGAGTTCTGGTTGACAGAGCTACAGTATCTATATTGATTACTGAAGTAAAGCCTGTAGGACTCATATTATTAAACCTGGAAAAGTTCCCATGGACTGCAAAAAACCTATTCGGGTCTGATAGGTGGATTCATCTCAAGAAATAAAATATGAAACTCAGAAAAACGGATTTGGATGTCTCTCTGCTCATTCATGAGGTCTCTCCTGATGGACTTTTGAGTTACTGACCTCTTTTATATTTTGGTGTTTTGCATTTCTTGTGTATTTGTTGTTGAGGTTATATGAAGAATTTGGGTTTAAAATAAATAATCTGTTGATTCTTCCCCAATTTATAATTCATTTTAGAGTGAGCTGTTGTCAATTTATCAATTTGAAACAAGTACAGGCATTTATTGGAGTAAAACAGGCCATCTTTGCATGCAAGTGAGCTGTTGTCAAACAACCAGCAGCCAACAACGCCGCTGCATGGAGTATTCTTCACCACCGTTTCAGGTCTTTTCGGTTTTTGTGGACACACTGAGGGCTGCAAACCACAATCCTTTCATTTCTGACAGATGTACATATGAATAGATCTTAATTGCATTTTCAGAGATCATCAATTTCTTATAAAAACACAACACTAATGGCACCAAAGTGGACAGGACCTCATGTTTGATCCTAGCTGAGAACAAACTATAAACAGGCAAATATGTTTTATACTCTGAAATAAAAGTGTGATTTTAAAACAGCGTGAGTATGATATGGGATCTGTATGACCTGTGAACATCAACCCAAGAATAGTCACTTCTATTCTGAAATATTTACTGCTAGTAACACTTTTTTTTTATATGGGAGCCACTAACTGTAACTTTAGCAGTAACTAATTTATATTTTTAAGCATTTCCAATTTGTGCATAAAATGTGTGAGTGGAAACACACAAATGTTTCCAAATATGCAAAAAAAAGTTTTTATGCTTGTCTAAGGTGGTGAGGATGGTGAATCAATAAAAGCAAAATGCCACAAAGTAGCTATGATGATTCTTGCAATATCTGGGAAAATCCAAAATTGCTGTTTACTAGCAAGCTGTTTTCTTCCCTTGTGTTGGCCCTGTGCCTGTGTGGACACATTGCTGCATATCTTTCTAGGTGTAATACTGCCACCTGCTGATCAGAAGAATAGTGTGAAACAGTTATCCGGACAGAGTATATTGTCTCATGCCGCTCGAACATAGAAAGGCAGCCCAATACTGCCACCAGAGGCGAATAACCTCACAAAGAACATTTTACTAAAGAAAGCCTTTACTGTTCTGGTTCATCTTAGCCAGTAAAACCTTAAAAAACTTTTGACTAAAAGGGTGATGTTCACTCCTATGGTCAACAGGAGAGGCTCATTATTTACACTCCTCATTATTTATTATTTCATATCTATGTATGAGTACTGCAACAAAGGAACATGGAAAGGATAGTAATATTGGTGTATGTGTCTGGACAAAGTGTGTGTGTTTGTGTGTGTGTGTGTGTGTGTGTGTGTGTGCTGAAGTCACATCTTTCTTTATCATGACCATAAAGACTTGATCAAAACAGAACATGTAAAAGTACGGATTAAGGGGATATAAGTAACTTGCCTGTAACTGACTGATCATGGTATCACTGTCTGTCGCAGGCCTGTAGTTCTTCAAAAAAACAGAATGACCCTTCATCTTCTCAAATGTGTAGTGATGGCAACAGCTCTGCATAGTATTGATAGTAATTCATTCAATCAATAACATGAAACAGATGAAACAAGACATTTCCCTCAGAGTTTACTTGTGTTTTTATCACTAAAAGCTTGTAAATACTGTCTGATTCCCTGTGCAAAAAGTGACATTATCTAAATAAGTGTGTTTCTAATTCATTGCAGAATTTGAATTTGACACACTAAGTTTACCTGTGGATCCGAATGGTTGTATTAGTCTCAGCCTCACTGCCCACCTAAGTTACATTCAGCAGTTCTATGGTCTCAGCAAGCTAGCTACTGGATGCTAAAGTGTTGCAGTGTTACCAAGCAAATGAATTCTTGCATTTTGACTGTTTTGTTGTGTTTTGTTTTTTTGAATCCACATGTAGTATTGTGTTGTTACCTCAAAGGCATGTATATCATGTAAATTTACATGGAGCATCAACCCAACACAAATATATACTGACAAAGATCAACAGTGAGGCTTCTTAACTGCTTTTTGCCAGAGCCACAGCATGTACTCCAGTCCGAAAGGGTCCATTAAAGTAGTTTCAACATTTATTAAATTTTTTATTATAAACTTGAGCTTGAAATTTACCAAAAATATGTACTTATGAGTTTTAGTTCCATAACTTGACCACAAGATGGCAGTGGTCCCTATTATTCTGAAATATACCACAGGATTACCTGCTTTTCTGATAATCTGCATTTATGGCATCACATGAAAAGGTGCAGTGTGTGATCAAGTGTTCATGGCAGGTCTATGTCATGAGGAAGTAACATGTGCCCCATGGGCTACATTAATGTGCACATCCCTCTGTTCTTCATCTTTGAATCTAATTCAGAGCCATCCTGCAAAAGTCTCCCACATGCTGCCATTAAAGGAATGAACACAGGCAATAAGAGGAAGTAAGCAAATTGTAAATCAATTAAGTGGTAATGGTTCATTTTTAAATACAGATTTCACCTGAGAGCTTTTCTTGATGACAACAGTTTGTGTTCAACATTTTGTTCAACTAAAATACGCAGATGGATGTGGTTAATCAACGAAACAGGAGACACGTTTTATTATCATTACTCCATCAGTTTTCTATTACAAAGGAAAAAAATGAAGTCAGCCGTGTTTTATCTTTTAGCTTTCTCCTTCTCAGAGCTATTTCCATTTGTTATTTCAATTAAATAGACAAAAACCAGACACTGAAAGAAAGTCAAAGCTGCAGAGCAAGAGATGCAGGGGAGAATAAACATGAATCAGAAGTTTAGCTAGCGAGCTAGCTAAAGTTAATTTGTTAGCTCGCTAACTGCTGTTTCGCTGTGTTTTATTTACTTGTAAACAAGATGCTGTGTAACTGCAAGTTGGAGTCTGCAGCCTTGCAAAAGCACAGTCGTCCTGCAGTGCATGTTTTTTGTGAACACTGGCTTTAATAAACAAGAAACAAAATAATGTTGTTGCACATTTACATTTTATGGTAGGACCTCTCAAAATATTTGCTGTGAAACAAAAAACGTAATCCTGTTATAAATAAATAAAATCCAAACCTTTTTTTTTGCCGAATAAAAATGTGAGACATGATCTCCAGGTTGTTTGGGTGTGTGTTGGATGTTTGTTTGGGAAAGATTGTTGAAAAGTCTGACAGACTTTAAGAAAAAATCTGTCTTGTTCTTATGCAGCAAGCCTGACCTCCATGAGTGACTGCTTAACAGAGTAATAACCACTGTGTTGTATCTAATTTTAATTTATGAGACCAGGAAAGGGCTAAAAATGCATCTAACCTTTCATCGTGGAGTGCAGTCGAGCTTCATTCACCATAGGTTTGTGCTTATAAACGGTAATGTCCTGTCCTGTAACACTTTCCCACTGGCATGCGATAACTGACTCCACCCTTCTCTCCATGCTGGTGTTGGCAACATGTGTCCTGATGTAAACGCACATGTCATTGCAGGGCTGAGAATCCGTGGAAATCAGTGAGCTTGTGGTGAGAACACACTCTGACTGCCAAACACCTGGACAGCAAGCAGCTGGCTTTCAGTGTCGTCTTCACTTGTGGGAGCACCGATGCTGAGGCCACTGCAGGAGTTCTGTCTTTCTGCTTACACATTATGGCATTTTTCAGCCAGTTGCTCGATCGCTATATTGACTACCAGAGCTAGTTACTCAGTGTTACACAATCTGTCTCTCTACGCAGTGTTTCAGCTCCTGACCACTGAGATCCAGCTGTTGTTAAATCACTGTGGTCTTTCCACTGAGGAATTTGACAGAATGTTTCCAGCATCTCAATAAAAGGGGTCAAGGGCTTGGGGAAGAGGCTCTCCAACCCCTGTAAATGACATCATCATCATTGTCTCCACCCTTTCTCCCACATGTGGCCTAAAATCCAAAAAGGCTGTTTTTGTTTGGGCTCCATCACGGCTAAGCAACGCGACACAGAGTCTGTTGCTCTGGTGAGGAGGCCTCAGAGAAAGTGGAGAGCCGCATTTTTTTATTAGCTGGACGAACTCTGCAGAGGAGAAAATGCAGAGTGAGGGCAACATCTGGCACAGATCAAACAAGGAAAACGAAGGCTGTTTTAATTTTCTGGAATGAAAGCTCGCAAAACAACCTCACTTAAAATGACATTGCAAAATTATTTGCACTGAGAGCTTTGGAAGAGTGGATTGCAAAACATTACCTCACTTCGGGAAAGTACACCCAGATGAGCAACATGAATGCCTGGCAAGCTGAGAAACTTTACATAACATAATGTGCGCCATTGCCAGCTGCCACATTCTTAGGAAAACAGTATATGGTAGCTTCAAAGTTCTGCATAACCAGCTGCTGTATCTTTAACTGACTGATTATTTAAATTACAAAGGTAAACCCTGTAGGGCAACGGAGAGGAAACCTCTGTCTTTAATTATTCAGCCTTGCTAACATCAGGCCACAAACAGCACAAGGTCTTCCAGCCCTCCAGCACAGGCTTAACCATAAATTATGGATGAATTGGAGAGTCCTAAACGGCAGAAGAGTCTGTCTAAGACGGACCGCTCAGGTTTGCCCTGTCAAAAATTTAAATGTCTCCTTTTTCAGAAAGTCTCTGCAAAGTCCTGATGAGATTAAATTCAGTTCACAGTATTGAGTTCCACTGTTGACCTTTTTCACAGCTGCTGTCGATTTAGTGCATGTATATGTCACAGCATAAGAAAATTCTCTAAAGAAAACACTTTGGTTTTCCCACCCAGTTTCTTTAATCTGCATGCAAAGAGCATGACTTTACACTTTTATTTGCATATATACATATGCTAAAGTCCAGTTTTGTCATCAGGTGATTGGACAGTCTTTCCCATTTAAGCTCTGTGGAGAGCAGATCTACATGCTACATGCATCTATGTGAATACAAATGTGGTTAATGTTGAAAAATAATTACAGTTATGGTAAAGTTTAAGCAACAAACTACTTGTTCAGGAAACATCATGATTTAGGTTAAAGGTTATGTTCCACAGCTTTTGGTTTCACATTTAACACAAACACTGGTGGGCGGAAGTTTGTGTTTTTCTTACTAAACACTGCATGTAGTAAAGAAGTGTTATTTGTAAACAGATTGAAGAGACTTGCCCAATACTGCAAGTATTAACATACACTACTTTTTTTATTCCCAAAGGAAGAGGTTCTGTAGAAACATCCTCCCATAATCAAACAGGAGCTTGATACTGGAGGACAATAAAACCAGAAACTTTAAGTGTAAGTGTCTCTCTTTGCTGTGACACTACATATCAAATATTCCAGATGAATCAGTTACTAGCATAATAGAGATGTTTTGCATATGACATTAATTTTCCTAAACCCAGAGTTTATTGTGTCTGTAGATCTGAAGTTTATCTTCCGTGTTGTTTGGAAAGAATTTTTGAGTATGCATTGTTTAAACTTTACACATTCCTTATCTGACATGATATCCATATATTTTATTATGATATAATATAATATAATTTAAATTAATAATAAAAAAGCATCTGTTGTAATCAAGGTTTACATTGTGGCAAATATGTCCAAAGGTTCTCACTTTTACCATAGCCTCAAGGACAAAAAGTGTTGAATATGATTACATAATATAACACAAACATAAAATAAATCATGATAGGGAGAAAATAGATGGGATATAATACAATCATTAACTTGTGAAATTATCTATTTTTATGATGCATATAGATTTTTAATGTTTTAAAAACAAATCCTAGTTTTCTTATTTGATTTTATTAAGTTTATTATTTTTAGTTAGTATATTATTGCAACAGTTTAATGTCATCAGCCTGCTTTTTTGTACTGCAGCTTTTCAAAAAAAGAAGTTTTGTCTGTGACACTACACAATCCAAATGAGCTAGAGCCATTTATTTGACTGACTACTGCCTTGGTCTGCATGAAAAGATGGTCAAATAACACAACTTCTCTGTTTGCTCAGAGAGAGAGGCAAAAAAAGTGGCGATATGGAAATAAAAAAGATTAGGATATGAAAATGATGCAAAATAAAATTTTGTTGTGAAAGCAGGCATGAAGCAAGTAGAAATGACATAATTCAGATCAGATTTTATTTTAATGGATCATTTATTTAATATTGTGCACTTTAGGCCTCCATAGACCTGATGTAAATGTTGTAAAGGTTAACTTCTCATACTGCCCACTCAGAGCCACAACTTGGTACACTGAAACTTAATTCATTGAATCGAATTCTGCTTGACACTGTCCACATTTTTGCACATATTGCACAGTTGGTACTGTACAACGTGTACTGGACTGTTGATGTGTATCATGCGTTCATGTGGGCCGTCTGCACTGGACACTGAGCTCCACTGACCCTGCTTTTACTTGAGTAAAATTCTGCCAGTTGTGTCTGTGTGTGTCCATTAAACTTGATCTTGACCTCTTTCCACATAGCTAGTCAATCATCTGAGCTCTCCTCGGGTCGATCAGACAACCTTCCGGTTTGATGCACTCGAGAAACAAGGCACACCAAGTACCTACGCTGGAAAAATCTCCACAAGGACGCAGTTTGACCAACTTCGTTAAATGAAGATAAATAAGTGTAGTTTCAAAATGGTTATGTTGACAGTCTGATAAGATAAATTTTGGAAACTTTTTGGAGAACATCAAGAGCCAAGATTGTTTTCTTTTCCTGTGTACATGAATCTAAAAGCTCCCTAACTAGCAGATTCAAGTGTTGTCTGTGTCTGTCCTCGCTAATTTCGCTACATCTTTTTCAAGTTACCGGAACAGCTGTAACTTTTAGTATCTCTACAGCCAGAGAAACAGAATCTCTGCTTAACTTTGTTACACTAGTGAGATGTTTTATGCACTCGGCTGTCTTGTACAAAGGTTATAGCCCTGTGTATAAAAGATTTAACATACTTAAATACAAACAAATCACATAAATAAAGCGCAATACAATACTCAATGTTATATATATTTCTTTTTTATGTTATAAACATCGCTAAATGAAGCACATGTTTTAATGGAAATTACTGTACACAGAAAGTTATTGTCCTTCTAATTGTTGTTTATTTCATTTATTTCATTTCAAAATCATTACAAACACAGATGGAAATACAATGAGGAAATTGTATTCCACTTTATGTACATTTTGAATTTTCCTCATGCTTGCACACAGAACAAGTTTATGAAACCTTTTTTAGACTTTTTCATCTATCGCATTTCTGGAATGTTGCAGTGTGTCCACCCTTATCCATGCGATATGTCTGACATTTATAAAAGTCAGAAAGAGCATTTTATCTCTTTGTGAAGGGTCAGCAGCTCAGACATTAGTGGGAAAGACATGACAAGCATGAATGGCAACAGAGAGGAATGAGAAGAGAGAAATAAAGAGGGAAGAGCTGGAAAGACAGAGGAGGAGGGAAGGAGTTAGGTAGAGTCCCTAAATCTCCTTAAGTCCCCTGACAACAAGGGCTTACAGGGTGGGATGAGCGCAGTGGTACAGACCACCCTGGATCTGGAAACCTGATAAACAGAAAGCCAGCAACCAGACAAGCCGAGCCATCACTGTGCTGCTGACAAGATCTGACAATGACAGAGCAGCCGTGGAGCCGCAGCGGTCGGATTTGTGTGACTGCTGTCTGTCCACACTGTCATACACACACACAGGCACAAGTGGATAAGACATAAACTAACACACTAGCAGACCAACTGAGACCCAAACAGTTGCAGAAAAAAGAGCCATACAAACATTCACATATTGGAAAAAGGAGACATGAGTGCACACTTACACACAGACACACACACACACTCAAAATTAGATCTCTAAATTGGTGTCCACAGCTCTGGTTTGTGAGAGTTTTAAAAAGCTCTGGTGTTTTGAAACTGCTTCCATGGAAAGAAAACCAACTTAGCAATTTAGAGATTTGTATGAAGCTTTAAAGATTGTTCTAAATCAATTTACTGAAATAACATCACTTCCACTGAAAACCTGCAAATTCTTTTGATAAATATGATAATGGTTAGTTCAGTTCTTCTCAGCAATGGCTACCAGACCTTCTGTTGGGCCTGTAAATGTTTTCTGTGGGATGCTTTTGTACTGTTGTTGGCTTGTTAAAAGGGGAGTGATCCATACTCTAAGCCAAATACTACTTTCACTAACCCTACGGTATATGTTATCATCTATTATTACATATTCATGTTAAAAGCTACTATACTCATCTCTCCCTAAAAAAATGTATCAGAGATGGCTTGGTCTGGAGATATATGGTTGTGTCAGTTGCTATCGCTATTAAAGACAGAATAACAATGTCTCTCCCAACAGAAAAGGGCAAACAAACTGTTTCAGAATTCACTATAAAATAAAAGAAAGCAGTCACTCTAATTAAAAGGCTGAGACACACTGGATTGTGTTTCAAGAACCTGACTGATAATCTTCCAGTACAATATAAGTTTATTACTAATATATAAATATATCTGCATATATGAAGTTTGATATTTAACAAAAAAATACAGTCAAGAAATACCAGATAAGTTCAAAGGAAACACTGTTTCTGTTTCTCACTTACAATTAAACAATGAGACAAGCCATACTAACATATCCTGGTATAAGTGTTCAGAGACAGTTCAATATTTACTTATCTAGTTGCCACTGAAGTTCATGAACTTGTCTTTTCAGGTGCACTTCAAATGACTTGATGATGGATCTTTTTGACTATTTAGCTGCTACTTGGTCACCTGTTGATTAGATAGTTGGATAATTTTCTTTCACTTTGTGCTGGATATGAAGTATGTATATTTATCTAAACTATCATGCTCACATTAGAAAAGGGGTTAATGAGAGCTGCAAATTGTATTGAAAACAGTAAAGCTGCAGGCCATGCAACCAAAACAATAAGCTGAAAGATGCTAAAAGACTTCAGTCATTATTCTCTGTAGGTTTGTCACAATGCACAGAGTTTCTACAAAGTACAAGATTATTTATTCATTCTCGTGCACACAAAGATCAAAAAATGAAATAATTAAACAAGGCAGGTCTGTACACATAAACGTATGGTCTATTTAATATTAAAACAGCTCCAAGTCGACTGCTTCTAGCATGCTGGCATTGCAACATCTGAAAGTAGAGTCAGCAGGGGGGAAATGTCACATGCTTTTGATTTGGTCAGAGCCAGATGACAACCCGTCCCTGACAGAGAGTGGCGCAGATAAAAAGGGAATGTCAGACTGAATAACAGATACTGCAAGTCAGTCTGATTCATACCCACTTGCAGGGTCACAGTGCGTTTTGTAAGGCAGTTTCTATCACAGGACTGTCTAACCTTCACGCTGCAACTACAACCATCAGCGCCATAACCAAATGTCTCACTTCTAAAGAACTTCTGTAATCTCAGGTTTGGTCCTCACAAATACAGAAATAACAGTAAAACACAGAAACTGCTTTTCATCAACTCTCACTTGTGTTTCTTCCCCCTTTTTTCCTGTACTCGTCTTGTTATCCCCTCCATTCCTTCATGTTTTTGCTTGTCACATCTTTCTTGCGTGCAAAGCTTTCCATCAACACAAGTGTGACTCGTAAGCAACAAGCAGATTGTTTTCAGCTCCTTCTCTAATCTGCACTGCCTGCTGAGCTGTTGCATTATTTATGTTTGTCATTATTCTTCCTTTGAACAGCAAAGGCACATGCTCTCCCAAGCATTGTTCATTTTTCCATGTGACTTTGCTTTTGCTGGGGAGGAATAAGAGGCACGGTTAGATAGATATTGATTCACCATGGCATGTCTTCAGGGTCACAGAGCCTGAAAAGGTTGAGTATGATGCAGACATGGCACAGTTAATTAATGCCATACAGCCATTTGCATTAGATCAGGCAGAAAGTATATCCAGCTGCATCATATTAAAGTAAAAACAACAGCTCGCTTTTCCCTTTAACTTCTAAAAAAAGGCTGAATTTATCATTTTTAACCCTCCTGCTGTATTTTTGAATATGTACATTATAGTAAAATGTATTAAGTGTTGAAAGGTATGGCTGTGTTTTCTGCCATAATCACTGCTCAAAACTCTATGATTATCCGCGAACCATGAACTTTTTGAAAATCACTGTGCGTTATATCATTCACACTGGCACGCAGCCAAACCGTCTCGTATAATTTGTTGTTACTTCACAATAATCACTTGCAGATGTGAATATCTCATTGGTTGGCCTCATCGCAGGTCTCGGTAATCTTAGAAAAACAGAACCAAGTAAAAAAAAAGAAAAGGTTCCTTTGACATACTGTTTCCTTAATTCAATAAAGCATGATTTTTACACCTGTTTTTCATTTTTACTTTCAATAAAGCAAGACTGTATGACAAAACCATGTCACCTGGTGAGGCCACATGGTGTTTTTCATGACATTGTTGTGAAAACTGCAGTCTTTTTAAAGTCACAACATGGTCAGAATGTAAACAGATCATTATGACAGCTGAAAATGGAACCAAATGAACATGCATACTGTGTGTCCACATCTAAAAACATGAGAGCACTGATACATGTCTTTATAATAAATAGCCTACTTAAAAAACATCCAAATGGAAAATAATCTTGCAAATTACATTAGAGCCTATTTTCCGTCTTTGCAAAATATTTGATATATTGTGACATAAATTGGCTCGGCCATACAGTTTTATTGCACAGTGTCACATGACTCCGAAGAAAACACTGATGTACCATGGAAACAAGTCAATTAATTTCACTCTGTTGGGCCTGAATGACAAGTTAACTGGAACAGTTTTAATAGTTCAGCTCTTCCTTTAGCCAGGCCTGTTTCCAGAGGCCACTGAAAGCATGTTCTTACAAATAGCAAGGATTTAATACGTAGAGGAAATTTATGGGGTCAGTCTGGAATTAAATTGCATTGGCTGTGATCGCATCCATTCTGGAATAGGTCAACCCTGACACACATTGTTATACTATTGGTCTGTCAACTGTCTCTGTTTTGTTCTGTGGGCAGGTTAAAATACAGAGACAGATATGTATCCAAAGAGCAGTGTGGCATTTTAAGAAATATGGATTTTTTTGTTTGCTTGGGGTCTGATCAGACAAAGTTATCATTTTTTAGCAAGAGATGATTTTTCTCTGTTTAAATGCTGTCGACATTTTGCATGCTGCTAATGTGCCCTGCGTGTCTGGCATATACTCCTGGATTGTCCCTTGTTTTTACAGAAGCTGAACACCTTAAGCTGAAAAAAATCAATCCAAAAGCATTAAGTTGTACTATTTGTCAACATGTTATTGAATAAATATGATCTGATTTGCTCTTTTAAACAACTATCTTAATAAACA
>JAQNCA010000016.1:3016177-3027256 GCA_029783725.1 Acanthurus tractus
ACACACACACACACACACACACACACACACACACACACACACACACACACACACACACACACACACACACACATCTGATGATCTGAAATGTATGCCACAAAAAGCAAGTGAAAGTAAAAGTAATATATGACTGCTGTAATGATACTTTGTTAAAAAATGCTTCAAAGCCTGTTTTAACCCCACTGGTAAATTTGGGGTTATGGAGCCCAATATCACATATCACAAGTTTGCCTCAGAAGGATTTACAAGCTATACAAAAAAAAACAAAACTCTGAAATCCTCGATTTTTAGAATCTTGAAATAAAATGAAACACTCTGCCAAAGCAAAAACTACACATTTAATTGAAAAATGGAAGAAACTTTTTGCTCAAGATTTTGATATAAATGATGGTTAAAAATGACAACACTGTAGTGTTTAGGGTGTCACTCAATCATCCCACAGAGAGTTATCATGTGAACATGCCAGTCTCTTCGGCTCTATAGAGCATGTTGTCATCTTTCAGTTCATTGTTTTAGTTCAATGGCCCACAACTTTACTGTTTTGATTAACTTTCATTGCTCTCATTAGGCACATTTTTAGCAGCAGCAGGAGGCAACTGTTTTTAGAAAAAGAGTCATGAACCACTGTATACTTCATACCCAACACCAAACGGCAGACAGACCAACTTACTGATGTCTGGTGAACAAAGTGGAGCATTTAGTAGCTATAAAAAAGCCAGACTTATCCCAGGAGATGGTATGACTACAAAAAAGCCATAAAGAAAATAAATGTTAAACTAGCATTCATCAAGCAGCCAGAGGACATTGAACTCTGAATGTCTGTTTCACTCTGTATCTGATGGTAAATCTTTTAAGGTATCTGTTTTTTAGCTGATTTCCTGGCCCCTAAATGAGTAAATACATAAATTAAAAGCAAATCTGGGTTTGAAAACACTGTTATTTGACTGAAATATGTGTGATAGACTCATAAAGTAGACTTCAAGCAGAGTAAAGGTTCAAGATATTTGGGCAAAAGGGTCAGTAGACAGGTAGTAAGTCAGAGGTATCTAAAAACAGCATGCAAAGAGGCAGGTCAAAAAAGGAAGTAAAGTCTAACACATACAATGGAAACACTAAACAATGCTGAATGCTAAATTTCTCACACAAAGGCAAAGACGATCTGACACAGACAATTAGACAGAGGTGCAACACATGAGCCAGTCACATAGGCAGGAAGCTCATCCGCAAGAAGAGCTCCAAAGAGACAAGAGGTGAGTGACCAAAATAAAACAGGAAACACAAAGGAAATATGGGGAAAAAAACAACAAAACATGAGCTCGAGTGAGCGCTCCGGACATGACACTATTCACACAGAGGGGGAGAAGACAAGAGATACAATGAGAGAATGAAGCATCAAATCTGCAGACCAGACATGATCTGAGAACAGTACTGAACAAAGACTGGTAGAATCTCTTGGAGATTAAAGACACAAATCTCAAATATCTGGACAAAGCACAGATGAACAGTGATGACACAAAGTCCTGGGTAAAGGACGAGAAGAAAGGATAGGAGGGAGTTAGTAGGATGGTTAATGGACCTCTCAAAAAAGAAGACAGGATAGCAAACCTCATCCAGGATCAATGCGATAGAGGAAGTGCATGTGCCTTCACAGGAGGATGTGGTTTCTCATTGTGTTCTTTGTCAGAGTGCAGCCTTTATTACTCTTTATATCCTATTGATATGAAAGGTAAATACATCACTCTTATATATATATATTTACTTTAAAAAGTTTTAATTATTAAATTTCGACGAAACTCACAGCAGTGTAGCCATATTGACAAAAAAATGGTGACACACCCTTTTTGGCAAGAAACAATCACATCATCAATCATCCTGATATCTCATATTCAATATTACAAGCCAGAGACTGATGTGAACAGCTTGACCTATTTAGCTGCTTGTACAGTTTGAGGACAGAACATGTCATAAGTCAAAATGAAGTTTAACAAATGTCCAAACCTTATTAACTGCAAGCTATTGATGCTTCATGTGACATAAAACAATAAACAACTTAATTACTTTTTGACAGTTGTAAATTAGTCTGTTCATCCAAACTGGGCTGCTGACATTGGTGCAAGCTGTATCAACTGTCGTAAGTAAAGTCACATAACCTCACATAACCTGGAAGCGGAAGTAATGATATGTTTGAATTTAAAATCCAAAGATACAAGGAACACTATGTTTTACTTTTTTTTTTTTTTTTTTTTTTTTGAACACACATGACATTTATTGTCTTATTTTCTTAAGCAAAGCAAAGAAGAGTTTTCATAACAATGTCTAATGTCTTTTACTTCCATCTGGTCTGATGCACGTGGTTCATAATATTCAACGATAGAGTTGTTCAGTTTATTTGTCTGTTGGTCTTCAGGGAAGACTTAGTAAGAAATCATCTGTCAGCAGTAACACCATGTCACTGGGAAATCTCTGTGTCTAACTTAAAACTTTCTTATTGTAGCTAATGGCATTTGTAGAATTCTGTTCAACAAAATAACTGTAATACTTTTCAGCATTGTTAGAGGTGTTTAGTAGCAGCTCAGCGGCAACAAAAGCATTGCGTATGGGATTCTTCTTTTGTAGACAAAGAGCTCTTTATCTTTCATGGTTAACACATGATTTAGATACCGAGAAAGGGAATGTATTTGCAACCACAGTGCTGCATAACTTGGAATACTATCGCACTAGAAGACTGGACTGAAATAAGTGGGCCTTGTTATCAACCTACAGGTTCTCTCCCTCCTCCTCCCAATTAACTCCTCCTCCGTGTTCTCCATATGGCTGCTGGAGACTTCCATGTGAATTAGAGGCTCATCAAATATTCTGACTGCAGTTGGTGGTCATTTGTTTGCCATTGGCCTGTTTTCCCTGGCAACGTCCTTTGAAAGTCAGTGAACTGAAGACTATTCAAAGGAGTCAAAGTTAACAAAGAGCAGAGACGACAAGTCAGTCCAACAGAGTCACATGGTTACCTTTGATCATCAGTGACTCACATCTGATAGACTGTGCCCTAAACTTTCAAATAATACATCCTCTATTTGACAGCAGGAGAGGGTTTGGCAGAAGAGAGGCCAGTGTATTCACCTTCAGCATTTTGCATTTACAAGCCTTTTATGTTGTTGAGTAGCTCGCTTGGGTTATGGTCAAATTGAATGTTTATCTAGGCTTGTTTTAATGGACAGGATATGTGTGCTGTTAACTCCTCCATTAGAGCAGACTGAGAATTGATTGTCTGTTGCACTGAGGCTGACCCCATAATTCACTACAGGAAAAAACATGTTAAATGTGTTTGTGTGTGTTTGTGTGTCAGAGAGAAACTGCTGACTGATAGATGTTAAGAAAAACGGGACCTGCAGTAGCCTCAACATTGCTGACTTATGGTAGAGAGACATGTCACTTCCTGGGGTCTGTATGACCACAGGTGAGTACACTGTAGCTGAAAAAGAGGATTCAGCAAAGAGTTAAAGTCAAGCCAGGTCGCAGTTCAAATTGAAATCAGTACTAATGGAATCATGATTTCAAAATAAAAGCCTGCAATATATGCAAAGGAAACAATTCTAAACAGAAGCAGAATCAGTGAAATCAGTTAATTGCAAAGGAGACATGCACAAGATTGATACACACATAGAGCCTGCATGGTTTTGCAATGTATTGCCTCAATATTTTCAATGTTATGACATTTTTTTTAATATGTATGAGACACGATTGTGTGTAGTTTGCTGCTACTGTGATAACTGTGAAGCTATGTCCTCAGGCAACACTTTTTTAAATAAACTGAATTTAGCCCAGGTGATTAAAGCAGCTGTGTGAACTTTTGTTTTCATTTTTTGTTATATTATTTAAGTGAACAGACAGACAACAGAAATAACTGATCAAAGTAGACAAGACATTTGAGATGCTTTATTCTTCTGGTAGTTGATGTAGATAAAACTGTGTAGAAATGGGGAGAGAAATTGGGAGAGCGAGTAGCCTATAAGAGACCTATCATGGCTTAGCATAAAACCTCATTGTATCTTGTGTGTTTCACCAGCAAACAGGCCTAGATTCTCTTTCAAAGGAAGTCCTGTTTAGGTTTGAGCCAATTGTTTGGAGGACCTAATTCAATTTGGCTTTTATTTTGAAAATTTCCATCCGACAGATAGTCGCGCTAGCCGGGGTGACTTGACAGAAGTGAAGTTTAGTTTGGCATACAGTTTACAAGAGGTCGGCCGATCCGTGTGAATGACGGTGGAGCATACGTGCTCTCGTGTGTCCGCGGGATATTAGCCCACTAGAGTCTGAACTTCGCGGAGGTTTTACAGCCATCAGAGAGAAGTTGTTTCCTGCTGCGGCACCACGTCGGTAAGTTCATTTGCATTTAAGTTTGTGCATGAAAATTCCAGTTCTGTGTTGTTTTCTCAGGCGAGGAAAGACCTAAAAATGATGTGATCTGCGTGGGTTTTTCTCACAACGACTGAAAAAGAAGAGGAAAGTTTAGACTCCATCAACGCGTTAACCTGAAACAAATCGTGTAGATAATGCATCACGGCAGCGTGCTTATAAGCACGTTTTGTCTGGTATGGAGTATGCTACTTAAAATAAACATATATTTTTATATTGTAAGCTTTTTACCGCGTGAGCATTGAGACATTCAGCCGTATTCATCCAGGTGAGTCCATCTTTCCGACAGGTGGAGACTAATGTTAATTATACCAGGCAACACCATCCGCATGAGTTTACTCCACCTGAGCCAGAAAAGTAAAAAGTAACATAACGAGTCCGCAACAACTTGTGAAACTAGATCCAGTCCAAAGACGACAATAGACTGTTTTATTGTGTCTGAAGACCGGCAACGGCGCCAGATATATATTAAGTTACACTGTACATGACATTCAATACTACAGCAGAGAGGAGAGAATTGCCCTGCGTCGGTGCGTGCGCCTCCAATTGCGCAGAGTCGCGCCGCCAAACTGCCTTGTAAAATCTGCTAATCGAAAGTTGACATGCTCGTCGTGAAAGGCACATACCAAACAGGGTATAAATATAGGTCATGCTGTGCAAAGTACAACGTGCCTTTTAATTCGGCACTTACTTGGCACACCATACACTGTTTACTGAGGTCAAATTTGACTTAATTAGCTTTCGAGGTAAGCGTATGTGATGATGCCTCCATCGCCTCAAGTATGCATTCATTAGCATTAAATCCAGATTAAATCCAAATGTTAAAATTGCAGATATCCTCCAGTTAACTGCTCTATGGTTGATAATCTGACTTCCGAATTGAACGTCGGATGCTCACATGTTTTTAAAGTTTGGTTTTAAGTTATCCATTTTGTAATTTACCAATAATGTCAAAGCAACTTCAAAATGCTGCTTAAATGGCAACCGGTATGGTTCATGCAACTACCCTGCCGCAATATAAAGCCAAGATGTTTTACGATTTTACCTTTAATATTTTTAAAGCAAACTGTGCATTTGCCACCGCGTATGGCACAAGCACAGCATTGCATTACGAAATGAATAGTGAGTCAGTGAATCTAATTGGCAGTCACTTTAAAATATTGTTTTAGCTGAAAAGCAAAACAAATGCAAATTTTGTCAAATTACCACACACAGTACAATCACAATCACATCAATACACAGTCCACTTTCCAAGTTGTTTCCTATTTTTCTTTATATTTGGCAGGTAGTCTGGTGTTTATTATCATTCAAAATAATAATAATAAAAAAAAGAAACTTGCAGAGAAATAGAAGGTTATGCCTGTTTTTATCCACTCTTGGAAGTGCACAGAGAAGCTTATTAGCAGCTGTTCCCCTCCACAAACCTTGAAGATGTAAGATCAGTGAACCGAAAGGGACCGGGACAATTCCTGAGTACCTTTTGCTCAATTATTCTAATGGTTAGAGAGTTGAATGACTATAAATTGATCGAGCTAATTTTTGCAGTTTGGTTATTTTTTTCTCAAGTTTGCTGGTAAAATTTGAACACTTAACTGTATCACGTCCTTATGCTGAGTTTTGTTGCACTGTGGTTGCTTGCCCAGTAAATCTTATGGTTGTATTACAAAATCATATCAATTGGATAGCGTATTTCAATTCTAAAACTGACATCCGTGTTAGTTTTTCAGTTCTTGAGCAATAACGTTGCAGATTTTCAGTTTATTTATGCAAACTTTTTGAGCCATAAAGATACACTAGTAATGCCATGAAATGAAGCAGTGCAGTTGCAGTTTTGCTTACTGTTTGTGTCATGCTGCATTTCGTTTTACCTTTGAAACTTCTGTTGGCGTTGCAGAAAATCTGAGCAGTAATATTCATTTTGCTTTCATTGTTGTCTTGCTCCTGCTGAACTACCAAATGTTTTGAAGGGTTTCGAAGGCCTCCCATAAAATCACAGAACATCAGTTAAAAGTGTACTACATTATTAATCAGTGTGATGTTTACTGACATATGAAATGTGGCTCATTTAGTTTCGAACTATAATGTTACCACTTAAGATCACGTTGTTCTGCTTAGTCCTGATTTGCCGAAGTCCTTTTTCACTGCTGGCATATTACAGGTAATAGAAAACTAATTAGATAATTTATGAATCTGTTGATATTTACCACAGATAACATTCAACCAGTGAAAATGCTTTTGTCACTCGTTTTTTTGCTGTGATAGTTCTGTCCTTTTCTTCATAGGCAGAAGTAAGCTGCTTGCCATCAGTCCATTTTGTGCAGGAGTAGAGTCACATGATGCACCAAACGTCCCCTTTCATGGGAACGTTCACAGACCCAGAGGAAGAGAGCCTGGGTTAATGAACCAAGTTGAACACTACTGTTGTGGAGCTCATTAACTCAGGCTGGTGTTTTTGTTTTTTTGAGCCAGTTCACATGAGGAGAGCCTGGCTTCATAAAAACACTTACACCTCTGCTATAATAAGATCAGATGATGATATTGATGCATTAAAACAACTTTTAGGTGTTCTTGTGTGCATCAAGAGCAAGCTTTTCTCTTTGTCCATGCAGCTTATTTTGGAAAAATTTTATCCTACTTGTGCTGTCCACACATTCAGTTAGAATTTGGCACTTTTGGACATTTGCTTGAAATTTTCATTTGCTCCAGGTATGCATACACAGTTCATGGTTGGTTTGACCTAAGTTTGAATGATATGACAATAAAAATGAAAACAATACAGTACAATAAAAGGAGGAACACACTAAAAATGTCCTCTTAGAGAAGCACAAGTCATTGTTCTCTGGTGGTTGTGTTTGGTGATGTGCAGGTGGGTGTGAATAATGTCAGTTCATTGTTTGACAAAGGAATAAGAAGATCTGAGCCCATCAGAGTGAGATCAAAGTGATGATTAATCCTCCAACCTGTCCTCTGTTGTATGATTCTGTAATTGTCTGTGCTGATTAGCTGTGTAGTGATGGCATTAAACTGTAGCTGCAAATGATCGTCACTCCAGCACAATGCAAGTCCACAAAGCTTGTCTGACCACGAGATGTCTTGTCCTCACCTAAGGAGGCTTACTCTGGTGTGTTCAGGTCTGTGCGTGATGGCAGTGCTGCTAAATAAATAGGTTGGCCATCTGTATCAGGTAGTATTCATCAGTTATGCATTGTGCTTACTTTAATTTTTTTTCAGAGATTATATTGTAACACATTTGACTTGTTTTTGAATTGCTGCATAGTTTTGCTGCACCTGCCTGTTTGTCTGGCAGGCTTGCAGGTTATGAACCAAGACAGCACCTCAGATCCTCTTTGAAAAGTCTCGTACTCCCAGAGTACAGGACAAAAACTTCCAGTCAGGCAGCTTTCAGTTGTGATAATCAGACACTGAAACCTTTCCCCCAGGGTCTCAGAGCAACTCCAAGTGTTGATCTTCACTCAAAAACATAAAACTGGCTTTTGATTAGATGTTCTAGTAGGGATTACTAATTTTTTTAATCATTTAATATTGTACTATATACTTTTATCTTTCTCTTTCCTCCTGTTTTATTCAAATTATATTATCTTTAGCTTGTTCAATCCCCTGTTAAGTGTATGTAACGGCACTAATATAAATAAAAGATGTTATTTGTAAAGTTTGATTTATTTTGACGTACAATGAGCAAATAGACATAGTTCTGTTTTCAGTTTATCTTAAATGGGGCTCAGCAATATATTAATGTAATATCTGAATTTGAAATGAGACTAGATAGCATCTTAGATTCTAGATATCATATCTCAATATAGCATATGTGTTCCCCCTTCCTGCTTTTAATGGCTGCATTAGGCTGCAAAGTGATGTAGTTTTCTGAACTTAGCAGACAGTCAGGCTGCACCTTTATTTGCTTTTGCCACTTACTGATCTCATTGTGTTAAAATTTTTGTTGAAGCATCGATAGTCATTCTTTTAATATCGTCACCATAACGAAATGGAGGAACTTTGTCAAAAATATTGAAATATTAAATTCTGCTCATATTTCAAAGTCCTCATCATCTTAAAAGGTTTATATCAGCTTTTAATACATAAATTTGACCTTTGTTTCACATTATCCAGCCCATTTATGAAACTTACATGGCTCAGTAGCAATTGAGATAAATTATCTACAGCACTTTAATTTTAAAAAGTTAATACAATTAGTTAAATGTAAAGCATATTACAGTCTCCTGCCTCTTTTTGGATGACAAAATAGAGAGATGAGGATAACTTTATCAGTCCCTGAGGAGAAATTCAGTTGACATAGCAGCACAAATAGCATTAAAATTACAAAACGTACACAAACACAACAGGCAAGTAGTGCTAAAAAGAGGCAAAGGGCCCCCATTAACATTTTATCTTTAGCAAGCAAGAGCAGCCAAATGATGAATAATGAATAAGCTCTTCTTGTCTCAAAACCTGAACAGATAAACCAAAAATACACGAACAAGGCTGGACAGAACAATGTGTAAGAAAAAAAAAGAAAATAAAACACTTTTTTCTGTGGCTGCACAGACTCTTGTAATAATCCATCCATTTTGTTAGTGTATTTGTGTTTCAGTGCAAGTGTGTTCACTCTGAATTACAGTCCAGAGTATTTTTTTTATGTTGTTGTTGCAAGTGTTCTCAGGGTCTCCACCCTCTGCGTTTCAGAGTGAGAAATTGCAAGTAAAGGTTAGTTACACAAGTCTGTTGGGTGTTACATCATTGTTTCGGGGCCCCTGCCCTGAGAGCTGGGGCTGGGGCTTTAGATGGGTCTGATGGGTCCGCTGCCTCCCACAGACCCCCGTGTAAGGAGGGAGAGGAGAGGGGTGGTGGGGCTATTGGAAGCAGATGCTCAGGGAGTCTCTCCTGCTGCCTCGGTGCTGTTGATGTAAGACAGTTCCACCTGTAACGCAGGATTTGCATGTGTTGTGTGGTTTTTGTCCATCAGTGTTTGCTTATTAGCTGAGACTTTGTTGCCATGACATCCATGAGAAAACATGTAAAACAGGAATGATTGATAGGTTTATAATCCTGTAAACTACCCCACCTCCTTTGTTCACTGCCAGTAATTCAATCTCATAAAAATTCATCAATATTCATAAGAAACTTTATGGTTTTTTGTCCTAACCACAGAGTGTTTGAAAAATAAAACCATATTAAAATCCTGCAAGTATCATATTTTATGAATTACTAAATATTTTTTGCAGTTTGGTACTTTTGTGAAATGGAGCACCAGAGAAACCATGAGCATTTAAAACCCTTAAACCTGGAAGTGGATGTTTCTTTTACTAACTTAACCCAGACTGCACCTGCGTTCCAGATCATTAGTTGTGAAAACAAGCTCTTACATTACCCATGAGTTTCCTTATCTACACAAAAATGTTCCCAAAATTGTGATTTTAAGAGCGACCCTGTTTGTTAAGGAAGGTGTGTCAAGTAAAAACCAACAGTCTGGACCTGATGCCAGGTCTTTGTTACAAGGCTTCTACTTATAGTCTCTCTGTTATGTCTGTAACTTTTTTTTTTTTTTTAAATCTACCATTTTAATTGGATTCCTAGTTTTGGGGTAAAGGTAAAATTCAAAATACATTTTAGATCAAAAGAATTCATATCAAAACTAATTATTAAATGAGTAGAGGAGGTGGCACTGTTTTCCTTCTCTTGCTCCATCATACTGTATGCTAATCCATCCACTGATGTCCTTTTTTTGACACATAGCTTGCACTTAAGATAAATAACTTGACAACTTTTCATTTTAAGAGTTAAAAGCTTAAATAATTAACTTATTGATTTAAAAGAACACAGTTTTCTGCCTAAACATTATTTATTTCTTAATGTATGGGAAAAACAAAGAGAGGGAAGTTCTGTCTCCATCAGTGGAGTGCAGCTGTCAGCAGTCTGTTAGCTCAGTGACACAAAAAGTGAACACAGGGTTTTTGAAGTAAAACAGACATACAGAACATCAAGATGTGCTGTAGACCTCTACTTAATGGTCTAATAAAGACAAAATGAGAGGAGTTTTAAATATTTTGAAACCTTTAATTAGCCTCAGTTGGCAGTTAAACTGTATCTAAGTTTAGGTTCATTTGTTCATCAAGTGAAAAGGGACTTGAAATGGGGGATGCATTTTTCACAACCTCTGTAAAAAGCCTAATTGAGTGCTGACCAAATTAACCAACCAGCTGGCCAACAAATTCTCCTCTCAGATTGAACACTTTAAAGTCTACGCACTCATGCGCCATCATGAACTTGTCTGAGAAAATTAGTTTTCTTTTACCTTGCAAAATCCAAAAAAGAACACAGGTTGGTGTGAATTTAATCCACAGCACTTAGCCGCCCAGGTCACCATTCGACTGGTTCTAAAAAGGAATGGTGCATTTAAAGACTATTTTTAAAATTGAGTCCAGGGCAACGCTTACATCACAAAACACTAACACACACTATGGCTACATTAATGCATAACTTTCAGCAAACCTCACAGATGACAGTGAGGGCAAGTAGCATCACCAGTCTGTGCTAGCTGAATTTGATTAGTTACACTGAATCTATCAGAACGTTTGCATATTGTTTAGTATCAAAGCTGACTGTAACCAGACCTGACTGAGAAGTAAGAATAAAGTTGGTTACACTGTT
>JAQNCA010000016.1:3027356-3037371 GCA_029783725.1 Acanthurus tractus
TTTGCATATTGTTTAGTATCAAAGCTGACTGTAACCAGACCTGACTGAGAAGTAAGAATAAAGTTGGTTACACTGTTTGGTGTTTTGTTATTAAATAATTTATTTAAGTTAGTTAAGTTGAGCTACACCAGAGAACATTTTCATGTAAGAGTATTTCTTTTTCTTTTCTTTTTTTGGATAGTCAGTTGTAAGAACTTTAAATGTAAGTCTTGACAAAATTTTCCATTATCAAAATATATGCCGAAGAACATAGACATAGCATCATTTTTATGTAATGCATTCCCTTTTCTTTAAGAAACCTTGCACTTACATCACTCATAATGCAAGAGCTGACCGTTTGGGCAGTAATTTGGGTGCTTGTAGTCTAGCATTGGCTTATGTAGCCTCTCAGCCTCTCAGCCTCTGGAAGAGTTGAAAAGAAGCCATCAAAGCACTTTGTTTATTTTGAATTTTTTAAGACTTGCATTCTTCAATCCCAGTTGACGCTGACTCAAGTGACATTACTTGCAAATTTACCAGATTTTGAGCAGCTGCTTTTGGAGCCATAAATAAAATTGTCATCTCACCAACATGTAATGCCTCAGGAACTTGTGTGTCCGAGGTACATTCTGTTCAGTGCGGGGCCACCGGGTTCACAGACGTTACATTCAGGGGCATCTGCCATGTGTAAGGTGGTATAAGCAGATATGGGTCACACACACAATGCTGCAATGTTCTGCAGTAATTAACCGGCATTTGTTGTGAATAGCTTTTGCAAAGGGTTGGTTGGTCATATTTGGTACATTCAATGCATATTTGCATGTTTGTTGTTGAATAATGAGGGAGGTATGCAGTCTGTTGTTCCGGTCTTTTCATTTGTCACCTCAATGCAGAAAAAGGTGTTAAAGTTTTGCTTTTTTATTATTTTAATGAGACAAAGCAGTCGACTGGTTTAATTTTGGATTTTTCTCTTTTTAAGGGAAAGAGGAGACTCCATCACGGCTTAAATATTAAATCTCCTACACGCTATGACAACTGAGTTCATTTGTTTTCAGGACCAGGTGGCGTTCAGGGGCCCGGATACTCAAGGAAAACAGCTCAATTCCTCAGTCTCAGTGGTCATCTTGTAAGTGCATCAGTCTTGTTGTTCTTGTCAAACCAACTCTTCTCTCAGAGTTTCTGAATGTTTCTTGGGACACAGTCGATCAGCTGTGGCCAGGAGGACATACTGTACCTCACTGAGCAGCACGGCCCGTTGATCACAGCAGGAAGGGGGATATGAGCCTTTTCCTTTCCCTGGGTCAGTCAGACATGAGCTGATCTGTACAAGGCGTCTCTCTGTTTGGCTGGTTCACGTCCACTGGGCAGTGGTAACCATTTGTCAGTGACATCATCCGTAGATGTGTTAAGGTGAATCAACAACAGACCCTGGCTGCACAGACAATGCCTAACTTTATGCTCCTTACCATGGTAACAGCTCCTTGTTAAGTTTGTGTGTTTTTTTCTTGAGAGATTTTAACTTGGGATTTGACCTTGAGTGTTATTTTAAGGTAGTTCTGGTCAGCTCTTAATATATACTTTTAATTTTTTGTGTTGTTTGTCGGCGCCTGTTTGAATATTTTAATGAAAGAGTAAAACATCCTCTGATCAAATACTTTTAAAATGATTTTATTTACATAAATCCCGCAATGTTTTTAGTTTTATTATTTGAAAAAAAAACTAGCACAGAAAATGTTTTTTTTTTCAGTTCAACAGTTTTAGCACAACAAAAATATTTTGTGTTACATTGTGTTACACTTGTTTTCTCTCAACTCATCTGATTTATTTGATCCTTGAGCTTGCCAGGTTGTGCATTAAATGGCAAAACCAGCTGCCGACCATAAGAACAGGAGCATCATTGCCCAACAAGGATTTCTGTATTGCAAAGCATTATGGGTCACGGTTTGGAACAAGTATGACGATTGATATCTTTATTTATTTATTCATTTATTTAATTATTTGCAATACTTTTCCTTTTTTGGATTCACACTTACTACTTTATGTGAATACTTTTAGTGAAAATACCAGTGCAACAATGGGGGGTGGGGTTGGTATTGTCTTTCAATATCTTTTACGCGCTTTACAAACACCTTACTGTCACTGATGATCAGTAAATGTGTACCAGTGGTGTGCTCAAGGGTTTCACTCACCTGTTGCAGAGCCTTCCTGTCCTGGGTTGTGCACATCGCAGTCAAGACTGGGATGTTTCCGGTCTGAGTGCTTTCTGCTCGTCTGTTAAGGCTGACAGTAATCTGGCATGGGACTTCTGGGAGTTTTCTCAAGTCATTTCTGAGATTCTCCCTTCTTTTTCAGTCTTTATGCTCGTCTAAGCTAAACTTTGCTAACCAAACCTCAGCTCGCTAGTTATGCTCTAAAACACAAGAAGAAGAAAGCAGATAACCATTTTCCCAAAAGCCAGAATAACCTGAGTGAAGAGGTTTCTCTTTAAGCATAATAACAATATTTCTGCATAAAGTTCCTGTCAGTTATTTCTTGCTGCCCTCCTGAGGGGAGCTCAGTGTATCAAAGTAGCTCTGCCAGCTTTGCCAGAAATACTCCATATCTCTCTCCCTGTTTGCTGAGGGTCCTTAACAGCCGGAGCAGAGGAGCTCTACCCAGAAGCTTCTTTGTTTTGTTTTTTATTGTTTGCCATTGGCCGGTCCACTCTGTGGTTAGTAGACAAACTCATGGAACTCCTCCTCCCTCAGAGCAGAGATTCTTTCCCGTCTGCATGGATACCTGTGTCATGTTTGTAACATCAGCCCATAAAAATGTATTGTGGGTTACCTCATTTTGTTGCCAGCAGATGAGATAGTTCTAGGTTCAGTGTGGGTACGCTGAGCGAACTATGTTTGTGTCAAAGTTGCGCAGGTAGGACCCAGTAATTACCCAATCTTTTTAGATGCAAACAAAAATCTTAAATTTTTCCATCTTAAGGCCAGGAATGTAGTGAGATATATTTAACGTTCTTTAATACAACTTGATTGGATGATGATTAGTTTTAAAGTGGCTGTGGGGAATTTTGGAGGATTTTATGTTGACTTGATGTCCATGAATATTGTTTCGTTTAGCTGTTCTATGAAATAAAATAAAAAATGTATGCCAATAAAAAGTCTTGGCATACATGTTAATAAACATTAAAATCATTTGGTTTAAAGTCAAAAGGCTCATGTCCAAGGGAAATCAGAAGTCATTAATGTTCAAGTTGAGTTGCAGGTGTGTTTTGTTTTCTTTCCTCTGGTCTACAGCCATCAAACTCTTGACACACGTAAAACAGTATTAAGGTGAGCAGGTCACACTGTTTGCATGATCTGCTAATATTAATAATCTGACACCCTCACTGAAAATGATAGACAACCTGTCAGCTGTTTCTAGATGCTGGAAAGATTAGAGCTCAGCAGCTTGTGTGTTGACACTATAGGCAATGTGTTGCCAGGTACACACAAACACGCACACACACACACACACACACACACTAACACACAACAAAGACTTGAGTGGCCTAATTGTGTCAGTGGTTGAGTGCACTGTGTGAAGGCCTCAGCAGAGATGCTAATGGACTTTGATTCACTCGTGAACGTGTTAATTTCTACTCTTTTCCCACTTACTCTGATATCCTCACACCTAGAAGCTGTACCGGATTCTTCATCAACACTTTTTATAATATTTTTCAGTCATAGGCCATTTAGGTCCGCCTGTACTTAAGTCTTTATACTCAACAATAGCTATCATTGAAGAAAAGAAGTAATGTGAACATGGATGTTCTCTGAGGGAAACTGGGCAGAAAAGTGACTATTGCCTCTTTGCCAGCTTTGAAAGGGACTCAGGGACTTCAGAGCAGAGCCCACAGCCGAGGGTTTACATGATTACAACACTTGACTTGAGTATTGAGTAAAGAGTGATTTCCCTTTTCCTCCTTTTTTGGATTATTCCATTTGACCCGATGTAGAGGCCACAAAAACATTTCCCGTATTTCAATTGAAATTTTAGAGGTTTGTCAGAAAAAATAGTTTTTAATCATTTGAGGACCTCTTGGGGAGTTCCTCATGGTGGGAACCACTGGCTTAGATAATCAGCTTAACTGATTTATAACCTCTTCCATGCTCTCTTGTCCACAGGATCTTTGTTTTAATGAATTTCTGTGTTCCCACCTCTCAGCAAGGGTGTCGTTACAACTGACAACTGTATTTTTGCCCCATCAATTTTTCTGTTTTAGTTTTGTTTTAAAATTCCAGTGTGTACGATTAAGAGGGGTCTATTGGCAGACTATGGCAGAAATGGAAAATAATATTTATTTGTATGTCTTCGTTTGTGTATACTCACAAATATAAGAAGTGTTTTAATCACAAAGGAGGGCTTTATATTTGCAGTGGAAACAATTCCTCTTTAAATGAGTCCGCCAAGTTTTTTACAGTTTCTACAGAGTGGACAAACCAAACACTGGCTCTGGAGAGGGCCCTTCATGTTTATGGAGTGATGCTGCTCTTAGAGGTGCAGGTTCCCTGTGGGGAGGGTGAGCTCAGAGAAATTCAATTTGCCGCTAGATAGTTAAAGAATACATGATGGGCCTTCAGGCACTGAAATCTCTGCAAGCAGTACCCTCTTACTCTCTATTCACCAAAAAACAAATAATAAAAAGAACCACTCCATCAGCATCATCCAGTTTCATATGGACTCTTTCCTGGGTTTCTCTCATGAACTGCATTCAGGCTACCTAAATTATCTACTTGATGAACAAACCAATCATTTAGTCTTTACATTAATTTACAGCTCAAACAAAATGCCTGAGATCAGTCAAAGATAAGGCAGTAAAGGGAGGTGCTCTTTTGAGCAAAGAAGCAAAAACATTATAACATTATAATAACATAGTTTAATTATAATAAAGCAGGGAAATGAACCTCCCCACTGTTTTTTTTTCTATTCCTTTGACACATTGAAACCAAACTTGCTATGTTCTAGTTGTTGGTACAAAATAATCACAACTTTATAAAATGGTGTCCAAACCTAGATAAAATGCATCCAGCTCCCTGCACATTTGAGCTGTGTAACTTCTGCTGACAAGGTTCTTACAGCTTCCTGCTGTTTGCACAAACTGTAATTAACTCCTCTGCTTCCTGAGCTTCTCAAGACTCTATACATACACTGACACACCTCAAAGCAAATAAACACTCCATCAAATCCACCCACTTTGTTTCCTATTTAAATTAGAATTATACGTGTGCTCCGTGTCTATGGTCCATTCTTAGAACCTAACTATTTTCTGCATTTACCTGTCAATCTACACTGATCTGTGCCTCGTCTACGCCCTATCTTGTATGTGTCCGTGAGATATTCATGGTTGGCTCCTGATGAAGCTCGTTGCTCTCAGAATGAAATAGACGTGACTCATGCTGCAACAGGATACTCCCAGTGACAGCGGGACCGAATCAAATAGAGGTTGCAAATAGGTCGTGCCAGTTGTTTCAGGCCAAATATTTGAAATTCAGTTTACTTAGTCACATCTGATCGACAGCCTGTTTCACTTAATCCTGTGATGGGGAGGGGAAACCCCGCCCATCTGATACTTCACACGGTTTACTCATCCAGGGAAAAAAGATGTCTGCAACACACCGTTGAACTCATGTCTAATTCAAATGACAGACCTCGATGCAGCTGAGTGTGTGAGGTAGTTCCAGGTGCTGTTCACCCCCCCTCCTCCATGTCTAGCAGGTTAGCAATGATCAGAGGTGGGTGATGAGTTACAGAGGAGTCATCATGACTTCTGACAAGGAAACTGTTTTGAGTTGACAGACATGGATGAACACACACCTACACCTGGTGCTGCTCATCATTGTCCCTGGTCTGATGCCATGTGCGAGCTAAGAGCTTGCCTTTTATAGGAAAGCATTCGCGCAGAATGCCTGCGGGTGAACACACACTGCTTCCATTTGCAATAACCTTGATATACAGTCACAGAACCGCTGAATACTTCTCATTACATCACCTATATCACGTTATTCTGATTAGATTAAAGCATTTCAAGGAACAGGATTCTATGAACGCACAGCAAAGCCTAAACAGGCTACAGTCTACAAAAGTAACAATTTTAATAAGCCTACTATTGTATGTAAATATACTGTGCTTATTTAAAACTGTCACTACCTACTCTTTGGCCATATTTTGCATTCTCTTGCCACATTAGCTCACTCTTGTCCTGAATGGTTTATCTTAGGCCTCTCTTTGTGATCATTGGTCAGCTCAGCATCCTCACTGCTTGTTAGAGATTTCAGCGGGTCGCTGTTCCCCCTAGCACTATGTTAGAAGTTCCTTAGAAGTTTCCTACAGACCATGTTTATGGATTTAACTTTCTGTCTACACCTGTGGGGTGGGGTGTGTTGTGTAGGTTGAGATTTGGTGGTTGCAGTCCCCCTCAGCAGCATGTTTTGCAAGTATCTGAGCAGTTTTTTAACTTAACCTACGGTGTGAGACTGCAGTGCTGAAAGCGATTTCCTTCAGCTCTGAAGACCCTCTTAGCCCCTTTTAGATCATTGTTTTATTTCTTTTTGGTCTGCAAGAAATGCACAATAACACAATTGCTTTTGGACAATAAAGGCTTTTAAATGACGTATGTGCACTGGCTTGAAATGCACATATCTGCCATTATGACTTGCCAATGTAATTGTGCTTTCTTGTGAAATATGAACTTTTGTGTAAGTTGTTGTCTTATGTTGCCCAGTGATTGACATCCAGCAATTTAAGGTATTTCTTCAGGAGTTACTGGAGATTCAATTAAAAAGAAAAATAAGAAACCACTGGACTCACATTCATCATGTTTCAAAGACCAAACCCTGGACTAATGTGTCTAATGAAGCTTGAATCTGTTTTTTTCAAATACTCAGGATATTCAGGAAGGTTTTAAGCCAACTTTTGAATATTTCCTAAAGGTCAACCTGCTGCAAAGCTGATTTATTTACTGCTCGTTTCAGTAGAGAGATCTAAGGTCCCAGTGTGTAAAGGTCTTCATGTGACTTCTCCATATTGATAAGCTATAAGGTTGGGTTAACCCTTGTCCAGCTTCCTGGATATTGATTATCATAAAGTTTGTGATTTATCAGGTTCATCTCATCATTTTGTTATAAAAATGTCATTTGGATATCAACAGTATATTGCTTGTAGGGATTTATTTTAAATGAACAGTCTTCAGTTGGTTTTATGTAGTCTGGGTTTCCAACAAACAGCTTAGCAACAGTTCAGTGTGGTTGACCTCTGACCTGGAGGAACACTTCCTCTCAAACTGTCAGAGGGTTGCTGCAGTACACTCCAGTATCTCCTGTTGAAAACGGAACAATGTTTGTGTTTGTCAGTTATGGCCGTTACTCTTCAGCCATGCAGAGAAGTTGCTCCCTCTGCCTCTGCGTTGTAGCTTTTTCTGTTTTACTGTCCCTCTGTTTGCCTCATCAGGGCTGCTGGAAGAAACAAAAAGGAATTCCTCCTCTTCCTATCTCTGCTGAGTGACTCGGTTCAGCCCCCTCATTCCTCTTCATCCTCATCCTTTTCCCAGCTCATTAGGACAAGTTCCCGTTTCTATTCATTAGCTGTCATGCTGTCCGTTAGCACTGTTAAACACACTCCAGGTGTACGTGTCTCTCAGTGATTAACTGTAGCCTGGGATTTTGGTGACCCTCTCTCAGATGCCAGACTGGCTCTGTGGTGTGCATGTCACTGCCTAATCGGGCCAACGCATGTGTCACCGCCAAACCCACCCTGTGGTTTTGTAGGCCGGGATGACTGGTGAATCTCCAGTTGCTTCCAGTCTGTTCACGGGACTCCTAGCCCTCCTCGTCCTCCCCTTTGGCAGTCTGACTCTGTCTCTGTCCTGTTGGACTTTGCAATGTTCTTGGAATCTCTTTCCTTCTGTCTGCTGATTCTCAAGATTCTGACTGTGGAAACTGACTTTCACTGGAATTAATCTCTTCTACAAATTAGAATCAAAAGCAAAGAAGCGATGACAGGTACGACCTTTTTTCATCAATCATCTAATTTCTGAACCTTAAACTAATCTGGACTCATTTTTCCAATTTTGTCTTGCTTCAGCTGTGTGATTTCTCTCTTTGCTCTCTGCTGTAATGTATCTGCTTATTAATGTGCTTTGATAGAACTTTTTATCTGCCCAGAACCTGGGCTGCAGGCTTCGATAGGAAAGGCAGTCTGGTTTGTGTGAAAGCAGTTTTGCTGCCATTGAGCAGACATGTAGGTCATGGCAGTGTGGGGTGATAGAGGTGGAGACCGGAAAGGCTGATGGAGGTGACAGCTCCTCTGCTCCCTCCACCTGTCCTCTGGTGCTGTTTTCAGTGGGTGACGGGAGATGAACAGAGCTCTTTTATTTTCTCGATTTCTGGTGCGATGCTTTTATGACAGCCGTGCAGCCTCCTCTTCTCTCCATTTCTTCTTCTGTGTTGTACTCACACACTTCTTTGCACACTTGTGTTGTCTATTTTTGGCTGCTGACACCTTGAAATCTTGTCTCGTTCTGAACTTAAAGGTTCTCATGGGTAAACTTTCCCCTGAGGCCTTTGCCTTGAATGCGGGCATGATGTGCACTGCATCAGCGGCGGACAGAGGAGTTTTTAGAATGCTCTGATGTTTAGTTGGAGGAGGAGACTTTGACTAAACCCCTCTGGCACATGAGGAAGCTTTGGAAGCAGTAAAGGAAAGCAGAGCCTGCTTAATTTGACTTAGAGGTGTTAATGAAAGTGAAAGAGCTGCAAAGCCAATGTGAGGTTTTTAACTTTTGGGTGCAAATTGCTACTCAAGATGTGATTAACAGAGCTTTCCTGCCATGGTGAGGCTTTTACAATTTGAAGCCATATACAGTGCACATGTCACTGGATGAAAACCACTAGTTTCAAGGTTTATTCAAACTTGGATTATATGGTGCCAGGACACTGTGTAGATCGGAATACTAAAGCTGCATTTAAGTAAAAAATAATCAATTATAGTAATTTGCTGTTTATTTTTTCAGTTTGAGCATGTTCTACTTGAGTTTTTTTTTCATACACAGAACAAACAAAAGTTTGTGGCCCTGTAAAGAAAACAAATTGGTTATTCTGCCTGAAACACACTGCTGGTTAGGTATATTTGTAAATCACCAAAATCTGTGTCAACTCTATCTCATTCTTTTTTTTAAAAGTTGGTATATTCAGCAATTTTTTTTTGGTAACATTGTGTAAACTGGTGATGTGAAAACAACATGATTGTGACAAACTGAAACGAGTCACTGATAGAGATGAAATAACAAAGAATCACCACCTGAATCTGAAGCTTGGCTTGCTTTTAATGAGCTTCAGAACAAGTTTAAAGCTCACTGTGAGGCTGTGCAGCTTATAACATCACTTGTTTGGTTCACTTTTATTGCTCATAGTTGTTTGCAGCCGCAGCAGGCAGCTGTTTTCACAAAGAAAGCCTGTAAACAGGACTGTACATACCTGCTGAGCATCAGACAGCAGACATAGTCAGAGAACAGCTGGTGAACATGGTGGAGCATTTAGCAGCTTAAGATTCAGATAATCCCCCTCAGGAGCTGGAGACGATAAACAGAACCGAAACACAATGAACTGTGTGAAATGTTTCCATTGTGTAAAACTTTGCTACCTCTCTGATGATGTTAATGGGGAACCTTTTAATGTTTTTGGGTTTGTAATTAAATAAAAGAAAAAATTAGATTTTAATAAGCTATGAAACTAATGAACCTTGTTATTACAATCTCAGCTGCTTCTACACAGTCATCTGCCATGAAGTTTGCTTCTGTGTAGCTCTGACAAATTCATCCCAGTTGTTTTTAAGAGCAACACAGTTTCTACCAGGACTGTAACAATATCAATTTTATCATATGATTATTGTGGCCCAAGAATTTCATTATAATGATATTCTCTCAAAAAGAGAGAATTAAAAAAAAAAGTATAATGCTTTAATCTGATTTATCCATAACTTGGTTTATTGAGTGTTTTGTCTCATTTTT
>JAQNCA010000016.1:3040715-3056868 GCA_029783725.1 Acanthurus tractus
GGACTCAGTTATATGTCTGTGAAGACGTTTCGCCTCTAATCCAAGGGGCTTCATCAGTTCATGCTTATCAGACTGGGACAGGCCTTCGATTTATTTTCCTAGAATTAAAAGGACAAGTCGACCTTAGTTGCACCGATTTAGGGTTAGTGCAAAACTCCATCACCTTAGTGACCCTTTTGACTTTCTTGGTAAATGTACATTGCATGAAATAGACTATAGCAAAATAGAAATAGCATATAGCTACATTTTTTAATGTTTTTCATGTCTAGGCCTTTGTGAAGATGTAACAAGCAAAAAACTGTCACTTGTAAGATTTAAACAAGTAATCTCTTAAAACTTTTGGCTCGATTACCCTTTTGATCATATACTTATCACTTCTTTATCTAAACTATCTTTATCTTAAGTGTGTGTTGTAACGTAGACAATAACAATAAATTAGATATGATTAAATAATCTCACCCACCTTCGATATGCAGTTGCCATGGTTTATCAGTTAAATCTTTAAAGAGATTTTGCCGTCTTCCTTCATCTCACTGTTCCCAGTGTCCTGAGTTTGATTTGGCCTTATGACTGCCACTTGTCACTTTTGTCATTGGATTGATCTGGCCTGATGCTCACGGAGTGGGAAAGCACCGTTCTAAATTTATCACCCAACTGCCCACCCCTCGGGTTCATGCCTGCTGTGGATCCAGCCACAACACATGTGCCTCTGAAGGAGGGTTGGAGATAGAAAGTGGGTGGGGGGTCGGTGTGTGTGTGTTAGGTTAGCAGGGCCTGTGGACCTCTCAGTCTATCTTTATGTCCCAGTAGTCCTGTCCAACAAGCCTCCAGAGCTCTGACCTTCTCAGGGACGGTGGAATCAAGAGGAAAGATTTTAAGCTCGATTTTTATGGTACCCACCTGAAGTACTGAAGTACACCTGAAGGTATGTGGCTCTTATTTGGTGATTGGCTGAAGGGTTCTTTCCCTGACAGAGCTGTTCGTTGACTTTGGTAGTGAGACACTGTGCCTCAGTTTACCATTTTTATAGTTATATCAATTAGATTAGAGGTGTGATGGTTTGAGGATTGATGCAAATACAGGCAGATAAACCAATGCTTTGTAAAAAAAAAAAAAGTACTTTTTATTATCTGTTTTCAAAATAGATATTCTGGATTATCCCAATAATTTCATCAGTCTGGCTCATTTTATTGTTCGTGATGACACTGAAAGATCCCTGTTGGATTGCATTTTGACTTAAAAGCAGCTCAGAACAACATTTCAGCAAACTCAGTGTCTGTCAGGTATTATTGCATATTCATAAATTTATTGTTAATTTTGGATTATTTTTCCAACCTCCGGCTGGATTTTACTGGATATCTGAACCTCCATAAATACATTTATCTGTCCATATGCAAGTTGAAGAATTGAATAATCTGCATGAGACTTTGGGGCTGCTTAGCTTCTGCATGTGTGATTCATTCAGTAGTTAGTGACTGACTGGTTGACTGACTGGCTGGCTGACTGACTGACTGACTGACTAGGGGACTACAGTTGTTCATTGTGCTGCACCTGCTCTCACTCTGTCAGAACACACAGACATAAATAGAGTGCTGCCTAACAGGGCAACAGACCCACACACACACATACACACACATGCCCACACCAAACATTTAACACAAGTTTTTCCATTGATACAAACCCTGTTTTCAGTCATTACTCACACACCCTTTAATTTAGCTCTGAACCATACCGAGCAATCTGACTGAGCAGTAACTTAGCTTTCATGCCCATTGAATGTGTGAAAACTTTATTTTACATTTAAAGGCCTATGTTTGATTATTGTCAGAAAAAAACACCAAGGCATACTGTAACGATGTTTAAGTGTTAATTATAGCTCAAGATTTATGCATCTGTATGTATCATTTGATCATGACACCCTGAGCAATAGATTTATTTTTACCATCTGCTCCAAATATACATGAGCCCTAGTTTACTGTTTCTTAATTGGCTGAGGTCTGATCTGATTTCCGGCACTGGAGCTTTGATGTTGTGAGTGTCTTCTGTTACACACTGTCAGTGGTTAACTGCCACTCCGGCTGTGTCACTGTCACTTTACTCAGCTGTTTGTCATGTTGTCGGCCTGCAGTGGGTTTAGCCGCTGTGATCTGACTGGCTCAGATCCAGAACGACTGATTTCTTACTTGGGTCGAGAGGAAGTGCACTGTGCTCATCTCTCAGGAGTACTGACGTGTCTGTGTTGTGTCTCGGTCCAGGTTATCATTTGGAGAGCTACAGTCAGTGTTTCACTTTCCTTTTGGGGAGTTGAGCTCAAGCTCTGATGGTTTATTCACCTGTCAAGATGGAGAGGTAGTCCTAGTTTACCAGGAGGGGCTTTATCAAAGGACACATTACAAAGGGACTGACCTGCGGCGGTATTTCTCCAGCCTTCACTGAACACAGATAACACAGTGTGTGTATGTGTGTATTAATGTCACACTGTTAGAGTCATCATACCTCATACTGCTGTTCAAAGCCTTAATTTAGCCTGGTTGTCCTCTTGTCAACAGCCAAGGACGAGCGAACACAGCGTGAACAAGTTAAATAAGGCTTAGACTGACCTAAGACTTTGTTTTCTTTCCTGTTCTGTCCTCTTAGCTGTGCATGCACAGTGTGTCCCTACTCAGTTTGCTTTGTTGTAGACCTTTCATCCTGTTAACTTGTCTTTTTGTCAAACTTTAAGACTTTAAGATTTGCATGTGAACTAAAGGGCTTCAGCTAACTACTAATTTAACTATTGTTCATTCTGTTGATACCTTTTTTTTATTTATTTGGAGGATTATTGTCTAATTTTTACATAATCCAAAGTAATCTCTTGAATACCCAGTGTAAGCAGTTCTGTTATTGATAATTAAAAATAATCCCTCCACTCAAAAATATATTTTTCCTATATTCAAGCACCATAAAATGTCAGACATTGACTATGCTTACTGTTGTCTGTGCAAAGTTTGTAAGAGGTGTTTTCACATTCTTCTACCAAAGGGGGAAATGTCCGTTCACTTCCATAAAATCTGAGATTGAAATGCTAACAAATTTCTTGCGTCACAAATGCGAAAGCAAACTGCAGGTAAAGAATTCTGAAGCCTGAGCGTAAAGCAGATTGTCAGCACAGAAAGTGAGAGTTGGCATTAGCACAGCTGCTAACACTGAGTCAGCCATTGCCATATGCAAGCTAGCAAGCTAACAAACACCACAAACAAATACAAGATTTAGAGGTTTGGTTTTTTGGGACCAACAGCAGAACATTTTTATGTACTTATATTGAATTTTGCCCTGAAAGAGTTAGAATTAACTTTTTTGCAAAAGAACTGACCTTTTATACAATCATCACACACAGATCATCATAAACATGCTTTCAATCAATCTAAATGTAGGTCCAGCTTTAACTATAGCTATTTAAGTAGTGTATGGTAAGTTTGTTAGAGCTTCGTTACTCACACCTTTACATATCAAGCACTCAAAACCTGGGACAAAGTAGTCAACGAACCCCTATTTGATAGCAGAAATAAATGTTTCCCCTTTTGGATGGATCCCCATGTTGAGAACCACTGTATCAGAGTTTTTTAGGAATTAATTGGAAAGGATACTGATATAGAGGTAAGGGAACTGCAGAGTATGGTGATAATACTCTGTGGGTTACTGCAATCCCTTTCACATCACATCATGTTGAAGTGTTAATATAAAAATACTGATAAGTGCAGCTTTCAATCAAATTATCACGTCCTAGCTGACACTTGAGAAGCCAGAGCAGATTGCAATAGCTGGAGAGTGGAGGCTGTTTTTTAGCACCTGTCAAAAGACAATGCAGCTGTCTTGTGTAAAGTACGCAGTGCATGATGCACCATATGTGTACTTGAGGGCAACAGGATACATAAGACAATGCAAAAAGTTTCAGAAATATTGGACATTTATTCTTGATGAATGAGAGAAACAATGAATTGATCATTAAACTGATAAATAAACTGCACTAATGGTGTCACAAGTTTTTCACTAAGAGTTATAACTCTTCTGTCTACTGTAATTGGATCTTTGTCCAACAATCCGTCTAAAAGCCAGATGAGGCTCAAGTGTCCCTGTCTACAGACCTTCATGGACCTGCTCCAGGCTTTATGCAGCATTCAAAGTCTTGCTGGTGGCTTATTCCTGGTGGTCTCACGTGGTAGGTCTTGAGTGCTATTTACTCCTCCATGACAGCTTTTACTTTAGTTTAAACCCACTGGTCCCAGTTTAAAATCTAATTAGTGGTGATTTATGTGGCGGTGACTTTGAGCTGGGGTCTCTGCCCTTGGCGTTGACCTCAAAGTTGAGCTCTGACACAAGCTGCTGTGGCTTGGATGAGTCACACAATGTGGATAGACATCAGTGATTGTGTTGCAGTCAAACAAATATGATACAAAGAGACAAATATGACACAAATGCATAAATCATAATCCTTGTCCAAGCCAAGCATCGAAAGCAACCTCAGCAAAGCATCGTGTTTCATTGTGGCTAGTTTTTGGATCTTCCCTTAAAATTGTCTGTTTTTGGCAGGATGTTGGACCAGATTATTTTGTTGTTTTTCTGATCAGACATTTGATTTTATCGGCAACCTGCTGAACTTTGCTTTAAGTAGCTGAAAAGTAGTTTGAAGAAAAGGTGAGAAAGAATGCAGAAACATTCTTATGCGAAGCTGTGAGACAATAACAGCTGTCAGTTGACAGTCTGTTGACAAGTCTTTGCAGATTGACCCCCGAGAACTTTACATAACCTTTAATTGGATTTTACTTTGGAAAGGAGAAATAAACATGGTTTTGATTGTCTTGCAAAGAGAGATCCAGGGAAAATTTGTATATTTGGGTTGAAGTAAGGGCCATAAATGATCACACAGGCATCTTATGACTTTTTAAAGACAGAGGCCTGTTAATTTGACACAGAAAAAAATTAAACAAAACGAAAACAAGCAGCTTAAATGAAGCAAGAACCGTGTATTTTATGGCTAAAATGTTGACAAAATTCACAGAGTTTTTGTGGCTAGCAAACTACATAATTGAGCTGTTGTTGGCTTCATGATTTGGGCGAAAATGCTGTGTCTGGCTCAACTTTTTGATTGTTTCAAGCTGACTTGTTTCAAAACAAGAGGATCCAGTAATAAGAGTTTGCTTCAAAAAAAAAAAAACAGTAATATAAGAATATTTTTCCTCTCAAACTTTATCCTGTGTGACTGCACAGCTTACATCCTTTTTTAAAAATCTTACGAGGAAATGGCTTTTAGGATGTGAACAGAGAGCAGGACTAAACTCTGACTGAATCCAGGACTGGTTGTCACCATTTTGTGCTCAAATTCTTCCAAATGCTTGTGCTATTTGAGGGTTTAGGCTTTTTTATTGCAACTTCAACCTCCACAAACTAATGTAGTCAGTCAGTGTTGTGATCTTTGGCTTCAGAAGTAATGCTTGTTTGCTACTGGAGGTCATTAGCTGGTTAGCTTGACATGCTTTCAATGCAGCTTGTGTTGGCCTGGAAAATTAATTGCTTGCACTTTGTTCTCGTTCTTTCACGCAATGAAAGAAACACAACCTTTCACACTCTCTAAAACACAGCATCTTTCTTACGAGAGTAACATGCCTGTTGTGCCTGATTGCTGTTGCAATGTCACGGCCCCACTGTTTAACTGTGCATGAGCACACAAATGCCATTGATGGTATTAAAACACAGCAGACTTGCAATATGGAATTTACAGTTAAACGAGTTCCCAGCTTTTATTCTGGAAATTGCCGCATCCTGCCAGGCATCTAACAGTGCAGCTGCATGTGGTTCAGTTCACCAATGGCAACCTCTGCTCTGCTGGCTCACCTCATGCTCTGTCGACTCTTGAGGGAAACGAGAGACACAAGCTTTCCACCGCTGTCTCTCCAATCCCCTTAAGCGTTCCTGTCCTTTAGGATGACAGTTCTTGGGAAGGTGTCTGTGGCTCTCAGGGATGGAAACGAAATTTTTTGGCAAGTGGGATAACTGAAGAATTCTGCTGCTCTAGCTCTCCCCCCTGACCAGATGTGCTGTGTGTATCGCACTGAAGTGTTCACACGTGTGTTTGTTTAACAGCTAAAGACGTGTGTGCTGACTTGAGTATATATCTTTCCTCAGGGCTCCATTTGAGTTAGGTAGGGTTGATTTCAAGGTGTAACACATGCCTTAAGGGTCACATCATCTCTGAGGAACAGGTGGTGCTCTGCTCTTTTGTATGATTACAAATCAGTCATGATTGCTGTTATGAGTATAAGTAATCGAGATTTTTTGGATATAAAAAATGACTATTAAAACAAATAAAGTACAGTTTAGTTAATTTCATTTTTTTTAGTTTCCAAATTCAACTCAAGGAACTACAAACAAAAACCCTTGTGATAAAGTAAATAAGTATAATAAGGGCTTAAATAAGATGTTTTTTTTTTTTTTTAAAAAAAAAGGATGTGAAAAGTGTAGATTGAGATTGCTCTGTCAAATGCTCCATCAAAATGTAAAAAAAATCAATAATTTATTAGATTGAGTGTAAATCAGATAATTGGTTGTCAATAGAAGGGAAATAAAAGACATTAACACACACATACAGATCATTATGGAATGATGAGTTCACAGAGCCTCCTCCCCTCCTGGCGCTTGAAAGACATTGTTGGAAACTGATGGAAGAATGAACATTTCACATTGGTGAAGCTCAACAGTTTTTGAATATCTGTGGGTCATTTTTTTCCTTAATCTCCTTTGTAAAGGCAGGACACAAATATTTTTATGACAGGGGCGCCACCTAAATTCATCTGGTCTAACTGAAGTAGAGCTAAAGCTCAGGGCCAAATTTAAGCCCTGTGATGGACGTTGTGAGGCACACACCCTGGACCTCCAGGAGCTTTTCACTTGTAATCACTGAGTCCCCTACTTAAGACCTCTTATCTGTTTTATTTTGGGAAAGCCATGCTGAGGTGTGTCTACATGCATGTTTGGGCGTTAATACACTGCACAATGGCCAGAGAAGGTCAGCGTTGTCTTGGTGGATCTATTTGCAGTGCAACTGTTAAGTTTCAAAGACTTGAGACAGTTATTAAAGGAAGTTGATGCCGAGGCTTGAAATTCTTGTCCAGAAGTGTCACTTGAAGTTTGGGGTCTTCCATATGTTTACTTTAAAACCTGTAGTAGTGGGGCTGCCACTGAATACACACATGTACAATGACATTTAAGTGAGCTAGCAGCTAACTCCATTAACATTTGACATTTACAGTATATGAGGGTAAGATCGGCTCGTGGAATGTTCTAATTAACAATTCTATGTGCTGTGCCTCTGGTTTTAATAATATCCTCTGTAGTGATGCATTAATGGTCTATAAGGTTGGACACCCTCTCCATTGTTTTCATTTTTATATCTTAAGATGAAACTTCAACTGCTTTAATATTTCATCTGTTCCTTACATTTTAATGAAAAACTGCCAAAAACTGCTGTGCATGTCACCCAGGCTACTAAATGATTTTGCATAACTAAAAGGGAAATGACCTTCCTGACAGTTAAGGTACTTGGCTTATGTACAGTATATTCCATATTAAGGCTTTTAAATGAATGCTTAAGTTATTAATTCTGCGACTTCAGTTTCTCCTGTCAGTAACCTCTATGTTTGCATCAATAACTAAACAGCAGTGCTTCTCTGTTGACACCAGATCACAACTCTTCTTATCAGGTTGTTTAGTGACACACCTGCATAAATAACAGTAATGTTGTTTACATTTTTATTACCTAATGTTGTTGACAGCATGGCTTAAAGTGCGACTGTTTCTCTCTGAATGTTTCTTTTATTACTGTTTTGAAACCAAAAATGACACAGGTTGAAATATAGAGATATTGGATTTTCTTTATGGCTTTGAAAGTCGGTCTTGGATTTAGATTAAATTATCAGACTACTATCAGACTGGACTTATTGAGGAAAACCTCAATAAATTTGGTAAGGAATTTGGGAAAAGGAAGAAAGGAACCCTGGATCCTTTTCAAGCTTCAATCCTAGCAGGAACTCCACACGCAGATCCATAGAGTTGTCACTGACATCTTGTAAAGAACATTTTGTGTCTTAACACACCATTTTTACTCTTTAAAGGTCAAAGGGCACGTTAAAGAATCTGTTTGCCTCATACTGAAATCCCATCATGCCTAGTAAAAGCCATCAAACAACATTGCAAATGGATTTTTAGCTTCAGCTTTCCTCCCTCTAACTCCCTTTATGTGTGCATATGAATATCTTTACCTTTCATTCTCTACCCCCCATCTGAATTTATGGCCATGGCGTAGAGGCTCAGACTCTGTTATGTGTCTGCAGAGACAGCATGGCCGTGCACACTGGATCCCTCTGCCGCTCTTTTGCCTAAGAAGACATATCTTTCCTCGGGGACAACATAAATCTAGACTTTATTTCTAGAATGGCTGTGAAAGAAGCCAGAGCAGGAGACGAGTCTTTGCTAATGCTCATTTCTCTCCCTCGTTCTGAAGGTTCTTTCCTCTGAAAGATTTCTCAACCATAAAGGTGATGCAGCCATTAAGCACTTCTCCTCTAGCAGACCTGTCAAGGTGCCTCAGCGCGTTAGAGGTCATTTTAAGTGCAAACACGGACTGTCTGGAAGTGTTTATCTAATAATGACCCACTGACTGCCTGCACATGTGAGCTTGTCCAGGCTGAAAAAGCATCCAGTCTGGATGTGTAGCTGACTGAACATCTGGGGAGATGAGCGAGGAGGCGGGGCTTCAGTATTATGATATTAAACATAACTTTCCTTGCTCGTAGTGTTGGTGCAGTTTAGTGACAAGAACCCGAAGCACCTTTCTTGTAGGGTTTTACATGTTAACCTACCAATATGTCAGCCTGATTACTGGCATTGTTATTGTTTTTAACATTTATTAACAATTTAAATTACAGCTGATGGATCTGCTGACATACAAGCATTTAAACTATTTGCAGCACGAAACACACACTTAAACTGTCTTTGGTGCTGAAGCTGTTTTTGTCATACAGGGTTCAAATGTCTGTTGAAGCGCTTGCATCTCTCTCAGTTCAACTGCTTGCATTTCTTCCACTTGGACTGGTAGCTTTTTTCAGGGACTGTTTTTAGTGCCAACTGACAGTTCAACTGCTTTCACCTTTAAAATGAACCTCTTTAAATGTTATCTTTAAATCTGTGCCTACACATTATTTGTCCACATGGCCCAAAAGAAAAAAAAAACTCCAAATAGCCTTCGGTGATTCCACTACAACTACTTTCAGTGCTAACTGTTAAACTTACATATATTTCCTTTAGAGTTTTTTTTAAAATTGACTTTGAATTTTGAAATAAAAAAAATAGCTTGCCGATAACCACTGCTTTCTACCTCCCAAGCTAAAACTGTTGCTTAACTCATTTTGATGCTTACACCTCAACTGCTATTTTAAATTATAATTAACATTTTAGGATACTACTTATAACATTTCTACGGAATCATGCACACTATTCTTTTGAAAATTCTTGTCAAGGAGGTTCTGAACCTGCAAAGTTCATAAATCAATAATTCGTTTGAGTCCTACATAAGCCTGCACTGATTTGATGCTGCTGTTCTTGTTTTCTGTGTTAGGTTCTAACTGTCACACTTTTATTCACCAAGTGGTACATCAGAGCCAGATGTAAACAAAAAGCTTGGGACGAATTCTGAGTGCTTGTATTTTTTACCAGAAGAATGTAACTGAATGCAAAGAAAGTCCTTGAGGGTCAGTACAAATTATTGTCTATTGACAGCTTTAGCCCAAATATGTTGGTGCTGTAACACACTTCAACACATATAAAGATCTCATTGTGTTTTCTAAAATGTTACCTTAAAATGGCTACATTATGAAGGAGATACCTGTTACCCCTTTTGACAAGTTTGGCAGAAAAACAGGGCCTTTACTTATTTTATTCTAATTGACATTTAATCCAGTTTTTTAGTGTAAGTGCTCTCATTCCTATTACCCGGTCAACGTGTAACAGAAGCAAACTTCACAAAGTTCCCTCAGAGTTTCACCAGCAGGTAAATGGCCCCTTTGCATTAATGGTTTGTCAAATATGAAATCAGATATATGGGATCTAAAAGATTAAATTATGAAGGATCAGGAATTTATGAAGTCATCATGCCTAAAATGGATGGAAACTCAGATCATTTCAGTTTTAGTCATGTTATTATGATAATGAGTTAGAACCACTCAGCTGGTTTTGTTCAGTCTGTGGAAGTTCTGTCTCCTGTTTGACTCTGACTTTGATGTGTAACAAAGTGAACCAACTCACATTCCTCCTACGTGTTGCAGCATACTTCCTAATTATCACTCAATATATTAGCTAAGCGCAAGATAAACACCGAATCTCTTAAGTCCATCTGTGCATTTTTGGGTTCTGTAAATGCTTCTTTGTTTATATGCGAGCTTCTTCTCTTACAGGCCTGTAGTGTCTGCGTAATCCTACAATTCACCGCAAAGATTAGAGAACAAGAGCAGCATTGCATCATTGTAGCAACCTGCACGGTCTTGCCCATCCTTGGCAGTAAAGACTCATCATTTGTAATAACAGGGTAGAAACCATCAGGTGGTTTTGTAGGTCTGATGTCATTCCTGTAGCAGATGAGTCAAAGACACAAACATTACATACAAGTCAGACATCCAGATGGTAAATTGTAAGTGTTGTTTGCGGAGGTGATGACAGCTTCAGTAGCAAGACCTTTTTTGGTTGGCATTCGATTAAAATCATCAGTGATCATATTTTATGCCACGAGAGTTGCTTAAGACAGCATATTGGCTTCATTAAATAGTTACTAAAGTCGTTTAAAAATATTCTTTGTGCTTAGAAAAGATGGCAAAAGTTTAAAGATGGGCTGAAATCAATTTTGGTTTCTTCCAAAAAGACAAAAGTGGAAGCTGCCTGAAGACCGATAACTACCGATGATTAGATTTTGTACGTTGCAGTCAACATGAACAGCTGTGTGTTTCCAGCAAACTGAAGTAATAAAGCTGAGTTTCCAAGTGTTAACAAGACCAACATCAGGACATTTTGAACCAAACAGTCCTCCAACCGCCCCGTTACACCTTCAAATTTACGTCACATGGATGTTGAGTGATCAAAAAAAGCATTTAAAGTGTTGCTTGTTTCACTTTTTTAAAATCCAAAAACAAAACGTGTTTTGTGTGTTTTGTCAAAGTGTTGCGTGCAGGTAGCACTCTTCCCGTCAACTCACTGCCAGTGTGAGCTGGCAGGTTTATGATGTATGCATGCATGCATGTGTGTGTGCGTGTGTGTGTGTGTGTGTGTGTTCACAAGCTCAGCCAGATGAGCTCATCTCAAAGAAGGATCCAAACATACCACCTCTGAAGTTTACACACCCCAGTCAGTCAGTCGGGCTGCACCTTGACAAGCCTTTGCAGCCCATGATGGTAAGGCCGGACAGTTTTATGAGAATTGACAAATGTTCTAATGTGAGAAACCTGGTGTGTGTTGGTGCCAACAACCTGGCTTACATTTACAAGAGGTTTAGAAAAGGGGCACCAAGAGCTGCGTATTGTGAAAATCGCAGCAAGAGAACAGCAGTCTCAGGCTTCTTCTAATTGCTTTTCATTCTGCAACCACTGGACTGATGAGAAACTGACGTTTGCAACCGTCTCCGTCCGCTAGATCTGCTTTATGTTGCGGCCCTGGTGTTTGGCGGTGACAGCTTTTTGCTCTGTATGCCGCAGAAAGATAAGATACCGCTCACTGTTTTCCCATCAGAGACTCAAAAGCAGCATTGAGCTCTGTGCCAGCCTCCCTGCAATGCCCTCTCAGCACAAAGATAAGCATGTCATCGTCACCGTTTATGCATAGGTGAGGTGTGTGTGTGTGTGTGTGTGTGCAGTTGTTTCAGTGTGGTTCTTGGCATTTAGTTAAAACATAATCACACCAGGAATGAGTTTATACTTGCCCTGACTCACGGGGAATATTGCTTTATTGGTGCTTTGGGACACACAAACACTTGATGAGTGTGTAAAAAGGAGAGTTGTGGGGCAGTCGATAAATCAACCTGTTTTTCCTCCCTTGTTCTGTAGCTGTGCTAGAAGAAAGTGTTAAGCTTAATGTTGCCATTAGTCACGAGCGGATATAGCAGATTTTCAGTTCCTCTGTCCCTCTCGTCACCTTTGCAAACACTCTTTTTTTTTTCTTTCTCTGCATCTCCCTGACTTTATTTCACCCTTGCTGTCTTTCCTACCCTTTCTTTTGTCCCTCCCCTCCTCTTTTTCTTTTTTCTTTCTCTGCACGCTGTTCCTTTTATTTTGTCCCCGCTGAGAGATGACTGGAATTTCTCATCTGGCTGAGAGGGTCATTTTAACTCGCTCCTCTTTTCCCTGCTCACTTCATTTCCACTCCCATACACCCCTGCCTGCCTGTGCTCTCTCGCTCTCTCTCTCTCTCTCTCTTTCTCTCCCCTCCTTTTCTGACGCTATGCACCGGTTTCTTTGGCATCCCGCTTGTGTGTGTGAGCCAAGGGAAGGCAGCACTCTCCTGGGACACTCCTAACTATCTCTGTCTCTCTCTTTCTCTTTCAGACGCACACACACACTTACATTCACTCTTTTTTTCCCTCTCCTCTGTGTCTGTCAGGCTCATTCTGTCCTGTAGCATGCAGGACACTTCCCTCCACTCTGCAGCAGGGATGGGGCCTTATTTGCTTGCCTCTGCTAATGAGCTTAGTCCGTGCTGAGCAGCTTTTGGCCCTGCAGGTTGCTGTGGTGGGAGCTGGTTAGCCCTCAGCGGTTAGCGAGAGGACCCAGAACGGAGAGGTGGATCTCAGAGGGGGCAGATCTGCAGCCAAAGCTTCACCCCTCCTCTGTTTGCCTACCAGGACCACCTCCACTCTTACCGGCACTGCGGCTGGGACATCTCTCTCTCTCTCTCTCTCTCTCTCTCTCTCTCTCTCTCTCTCTATACTGTCTCCCCTCCCTCTCTCCCTCCCTCCCTTCTGCTGCTCCAATGCTACCTGACTCCCCTCTCTCTCTCTCTCTCTGTCCCAGAGCACTGACTTGCTGCTTTTTGTAGCTGCATCACCTCTCAGGCAGCTGTCCCTCTATCCCGTCTCCCCATCTCTTTCACCTGTTTTTTTTTTTTTTCTGTCTGTCCCCTGTCTCTTGACTTTGTTGCCAAAATGTACCGGAATCCGTGGATCTCAAATTACCTGACTCACGTCAAGTTTTGCAGCCAAGGTAAGAGCAGTGACTTGGAGCTCTTGCAGCTCGGGGGGAAGAGCTGAGGTTCGGAGGCAGCTTGGGGACAGGTTACTCTGGTTGTGGAGCTTTGGAATCTGAGAATCTGAGAAGTTGGCAGGCAACAAACTGCAGACTCCCTTCCTCTCTGCACACTGTTCTGCTTTCTAGCCAGCTGTCCTCACACTGCAGCTGTAGCCTCCAAGGACACTACGTAGCAGAGATAAGGGACTCTTAACAGAGCAGGAGGATCTTTTAGGGAAGGAGCTATTTCTAGGCTCCACAGCTACTTGGACTCAGATTTAGGAAAGTGGAGTTGAATGTATGGATGTATTCTCAAGGTTAAAATTGCCTCACTGCCATGTATGTGTGCAGCTGAGTTGAATGACAAGCTAAACTGTTGGAATTACTGACATTTTGAATCTCATATAGACCTAAACTTGCTCTTCCCGCAATTACAAGATCCATATCTGATTTCCAAATAAGTGAACCTCTAACAGGAAGTTAAACCAGACAGTCAGTTAAAGTCTGATTACCTATGCCAACCGTAAGTAACATTTTGCAGGAGAAGCAGTTAATTTTTGTCAAAATTTGGTCAGTGTCTTACTTTGCAAGTTGACAGTAACTCTGAATCTTAACTTTAAACATTAATTCAGATTTCTGCTGTTGTGCTATCAACTTTTTTTAACCTTCTCTGGTGGAGTATTAACTGCTCCACAATAGCGATGTTGTTTTAGTGAGAAAAGCTTATAGTAAAAGTGGGTCTCTTGGAAAAAGTGAGTGAGCTTATTCTGCTATTTTTTGCAAAATTTTCAGCCTCACTAGTTCAGAATTTCCCCTCTTGTCTGTCATTCTGTGTTGAATGAAATAAAGGCACAATCCCTGAGAGCGAAACTGCAGGTCGAGTAAATGGGTCACTGCAGAGAAGCTTGGAAAGGTATTGTGACTGACTAGTTCCAGCATATTTCTAGATTGCTAGTTTGCATTTTGCCAAACACAGCGGCACTCAGTAGTCACTGTGCTTCTACAACCGCATATTTCCTGAGGACATGCCTCTTTATTTTGCTGCTGTTGCTGTCATGCTGGAACTCATCAGAACAAATGTGAGTCAGCATGACAGGGATCTTTGGCTAATGAGGGATGACGACGATGAGGGACCAAAAAAAAAGTCTTATTTTATTAAAGGGAAATTTACAGATCATATCACTCAGCCCTGTCCGTGTGTGTGTGTGTGATAGGTGATCATGCACAGCCTGCTGGCCACAGGTCCATGTCTGTGCCTCAGCGTGCTTCTCATCCCTGCCCTTCTCTGTAATATTTCCTGAGTGGGAACCGAGTGTTGAGATCTGACTTCTCCATGCTGAACAGGTGGCCCACAGTTTCTGGCTTTTTACACAAGCAGCGAGACTGGGGAGGGGTAAGGGTGGGGGGTGGGAGGGTGTGCAATAGACTTTGTTTAAGGGATAAGATGTTTCAATGTTGCTGTCCTTTGCTCTGACCCCCCCCACCCAGAATTGAGTTTGAGACTGAGCCTTTTGTATACTCATTTGTTAAAGACATAATTGGCTTATTGTCACACAAGTCTCCTGTTTGTTGCCATGGTCCCACCTAATTTCTGATTCTCCATCTGTTTTTTCTTTTTCAAATGCTTTGCTTCCTAATACTCTCTTAGTGAGGCTTTAGTGTCAACGTTAGTCTCCCAGCAGGCGTGGTGAAGGCAGAGTAGGTGGGCAACTGTTCGGTGTGTGGGGGGGGGGGCGTTAAGGTTTAAACACGTACACACACATACGCACACACAGTGTGATGTAATGCACACTGTTGAGGAGTGACACATTTCCTTTTGGGCCTGCTGTAATCCCGGGAATTGAAGTTAATCCTGTATCTCAACTTGGACATATGCTCAGCCCAGGATGCCTCTGTGGTTACCGCACCGGGTGTTTTTGTTTGTTAGCACATGGAGTGGAGCAGGCGGTCGACATTTACATTTACTGTAATTTATTGTAATGTTAAGGTTTAACTGGATTTTCGGAGCAGAGTATTCCCACCGACAAGTCAGTCTCTCTGCACAGACAGTGCCTTCGAGTCTTTATGCCTCACACTTTTGATACCTTCACATAAAAGACTTTCCTCACCTCAGACGCTGAATGACACTCCAGTGAATCATGAAATCATTTTATCCTTGTGTTTGATCAGTGTCAGGCTGCTTTTACAGCCTCATCAGCACACACGGGGCATGGTGCTGAGAAATTCCTGGCGTATCCCCTCCCGGCTATAGCAGCCATAGTGTTTCTGTAGATTACAGCCAGGCATCAAAGGCTCTGCCACATCTGTGATCATTGTGGAGGTTTTTATGCCTGTGTCCGGAATGACGAACGTATTGAGGCACCTGATGGCCCACATGCCAGTACCTATAGGCTGTACGAGGTGTAAAAGGAACACAGGTCTGTGTTGTGGAGAGCTGTACATGTCAGTCCAGACACGAGCCCCAGACAGACGCTCTCGAGGGGAAAGAGGCCTTTGTTATTTTCACACCAGCAGTTAATTAACCTTTACTGTTGCATCTGGTTTTATTTCACGCTCTCGCTTGAAGAGAATTTCTGTTATTTGTCAACTTGGGGTGTTATCCTGAAATTTTTGACCTTTATGACTGTTGGTCACAATAACATTGTGCTTGCCACCTGCGTTGTAGAGATGTGGGAACCACAGGCTTTGGTAAAAACATGATCATGGAGGTAACAGCTCCTCCAGCCTCCTAAAGATCCTCAGTTTCACAGAGATCACTTACTTTGATTTTCTTTGTCAGACGAGAAGTAACACTGCGAGCAATCTCCATGACGACTTGTAGCTGCTTCAGCAAATTACATAACAATTACTGTAGCTAC
>JAQNCA010000016.1:3056968-3075626 GCA_029783725.1 Acanthurus tractus
GAGAAGTAACACTGCGAGCAATCTCCATGACGACTTGTAGCTGCTTCAGCAAATTACATAACAATTACTGTAGCTACAACTTGCATATACATTTTACCACAGCCTCACTGTAACATAAATGAGGGGGTGTACACACGAGAGTAAGGTTGAGAATTTTCTCTTGCATGTCTGTTCGTTGGTTTTTCAACATTATCCCCCCGTCTGAGGATGCCAAATCAAGTGATGGGGGCAGATGTTGGATGAGTTCAAATGCCTGAATGACTGCACAAAGGCCGATGCTGTCCATTGGGATGGTGGAAAAATTGAATCACATAAGACCATTAAGTGTATCTCTTACAATCCACAGTGGATTCACAAATGTCAAAATCTGATTTTCTAAAAGAAGATGGAACTTGAGTATGGGAGCCAGCGCAGCACCTGGACAGTCTACAATGAACACACGCTAGAGTGAACTCTGGACATTTCCATCATCAAAAAAGGCAGCGGTTACAGGTGTTTTTGATTTAACGACTAAGTAATTTCCCAAAAAGAAAATAAAGTAAACTTTAAACTATCTACACTGTCAACCAGAGACCAAGGTCAAAGAAGCAGAGAAGCAATCAGCTTTGACAAACGAGACCTCTGATCAGCACACAGTGCAGTAGAAATTAACCTAAACTTGCTCTGAGGTGAAGAAAATAACTCAGCGCTTAGTCTGTTTTATCTCAGAAATCCTGTACCCACTGAGCTTTGTTATGAGGGCTTTTACCTGAAGCTGGCGGAGCAGCAGGGAGGCTGCTCTCCACTGCTGGAGACACAAAGTCAATGACACGGCAGAACACTGCTTAATTTTTCCAATTAAAAAATGAATAAGTCAATGCCCTTTTTTGATTTGTTGTTGTAATTGTCAGCTATGTTTCAGATTGTACTTCAGTGGACTTAAGACTCAGATGAATGATTTTACACACCTCAGTGCATTGGACTGAGACTGATTCAAAAATGCCATTTTCCTGATTTTTCAATCTAACAAGAGCTGTTTAACTAATCTCCTTTCAACTTAGGCTGCAAACCTATCGACCCCTTCTAGGTGATCAGTCTTAGATAAGTCATATTTATCTAAGACATGTATATTATGATCATTTGTTGTCACACAAACACAACCAGTATTTTAGTTAACTAGCGTTGGCATATCAGCCAGGCGCTACATTAAAGAGTCTGTGATTGGATCAGAGACTGTTTACAAATGAGCCAATCTGAGTGAACTAAATCCTAAGCAAGCTGAGCTGAAGATGCTGTTTGACTGCTTTCTTGCAGGGATGGCAGGCGTATTGGAGTTTTTCCTTCTCTTAATATCCTAAATTCTGTTTATCTAACATGTCTGAACATATTAGATAAGTATTCAATCAAATCTATGTCTGCTCGGGTAAAATATTTACACTGTTTATTGTAGTCGAGCACTTGGTTGTACAATCATGTCTTTCTGCCTCCTGCTCATTCTGCATCTCTGCAACAAATTGACCTCACACTGCACAGTGTAGCTGCATATTTGCTGTCGGATGCGTTAGCACTGTTTTCTTATTGCACAATGCTGAAAAACAGATGACTGGTACACAATGAAGCTAAGCGGTGACTAAGTGGTTTTGATAATCAGCGAGTAAACTTTTCTGTAAAACTCCAAGTGCTTGCTCAGCTATTATCATGTTAAAGTGTTACAATAACTGATTCAGAATTAACTGATTTACTTGTTGTCTGTAAATTCATTGGTACATTGCAAAAAGAAGCTTTAAGGGTTTAAAAATCAGGAAAAAGGGATGTAAAGCTGAAATTCTGTGACTCAGAATTTTAAAATCTATGTTTCTAATTATATTCATTTTAAAAACAAGAGATTAAAAACATTCAGATATTCTCTCCTAAGACATGCGTGGCACCAGTTCCAGACAAAGTGATGGCATTTCTAGGACCCTGCCTTACTCCAAAACAACACAATATTACACGAATATGGTCGAAGTGAGTAAGTGAAGGGTATGGAACAGAAAGCAAAAGAATTTTTGAAGTAGTTTACTGAAAATTTTGACAGTAATCTGTGTATTAAGGTCTGTCAGTCCATCCCTTATGATGCTCTCTCAAAGCCAGTCTCCTTGTGGTAGATATGTGCCGATGTTGGTGGGAAAATCAGCTTCACTGCTGTGAAACACATGGCTCATTATTAGAGATTGCTGCATAATAACATGTTGCAGTTTAGTTATTAAAGGATTTGTATGTTTTGGTTTTCATCTAACTATTGTTTTATGCTTTGAAAAAATCTGCTACAATTGTGTAAACCTAATCTTTGGATCGCTGTCAACAGAAAACACAATCGTCTCAGATAACCAGGATTATCATTCACAGCTCGCAAGGAATGAGCCGTGTTTTCACTAGCTGTATTCCACCCAGCTGAAACAATACACGACTATCCCCGACCACATCCAGGCACGCTGCTCTCTCCAAATAAGCCATCTTTTCTCTCAAATGATGTTTTGCTTTAAGTAAGAGGGATTTAAAGCATCAACCCAAACATCCTTAATAAGGACTAACAGATCTGGAATGGGTGGTCAGGGGTGGGTGGCCTCGGGGGGAGAGGTTAGGGTTTGGGTGGAGGTGTGGTGGAGTCAGGGGGCGTTACATGGCCCTTAGGTGAACTCTGAAAAGATGGAAGTGGGACCACATGTTTGTTGGGAGATTGGCCGTTCTGAGGTCCGAGGGCAGCCAAAACCGCACGTTTGAGGTTTGGAGTCAGTAACGGAAGCGGACACAGACGTTCCCAAGAAGGATGTCCCACAAAACTCCCATTCCCCTGAGGACCATTAATGATGCTTAATAGCCATTAATACCCTTCTTCTGCTAATGAGGTTGTGTTTTTTATGGAGGCAGGTGTTTATGTCACACTTTGGCCTTATTTACTGACTTTGGCCATTTTCCTAATAGACACCAGACTTTATGAGGTTAGATTAACTCTTGATTGAGTTTAATCACAAAGCTACATAATAATGTGTTAGTAATGTTTGAGGAATTTGACAGTACGGTTTCTCTTGACACTGTCCCCTATCTGTATTCATGGCGGTGCTTCCCAGAGACAATAATGTGCTTGGCTTCTCCTCGCATTGTATCAACTGCACTGCAACCTTCATATGTGATCAGACTTTGTAGTCTGTCTCTGTCGCACACATGCAGTCGCTCCTTTATCAAGCCCTTTAATCTATGACCTCATGCACAGCACTATAGACTCACAGTCACTGTCTCTGCATGTCAGTGCACTGATGACTTGTGTGTTGCTGTTTTTGGGGGTGGCTTGAGGAGAGGGGTGAGTTTTTAACCACACAGATCACTTATTATTTGATGTAATTCAGTCAGGCAGGCAGATTATTGTTTTCCACATCATTTGTTTTCTCTGTGGAAGTCCACTTAATGAATGTGGTTCCGTGCCAAGGAGCTGCACACAGCCTGGTGGTTCACGTCAAGGTGCCTCGCTGCAGTGTGTGTCTGTGCATTGCAAGCTGAAACTGAACGCTCTGCTGTTCAAAGTGAAACTGGTGAATGGACATTTTGACATGACTAATTGTTACATTTCTTTCCTCTGTTCACAGGACTTGGGAGTGAAACACCTATTAAACTAAGTAATCCCAGACTGCTGCAGAAGAGAGCTCTGAGGTAAGATCTGCTGCAAAGCTTGACGTGGTAACTAGGAACATCAGGCTCTTTATTCTTTTGTTCAAGGTCATTTTGTTTAAGGAAGTAAAAACTTTGTTCCTTATAAGAGACAATTTAATTGTGAACAACGTCATGTGAAGTTTGACTCCACTATATCATCATGGTAGCAGTAAAATCTCAATCTGTAGTATCTGACAGTGTCCCTCTTTGGTCACTGCTGGTGATGATTCTGAGGAAGAGACTTGTAAACACAGTGCACCCTAACAAAGCAGTGTGGGGAAGCAGACTGGATATTACTCCACAAGCAATAAAGAAGTAACTTAAGTTACTGGTAACTGTAAAATTAGAAATGTTTTTCATCAATAGTACATTATCTTCTTATGTAATTTTACTGTAATTGCTGAAACCATGTATAACCAAGGGATCAAACAGCTGCTAGCCTAAATGGTAAGAGATAAAACACAGTTTGGACACAAACAGTGGTACCAGAACAAGATGAAGCATATTTAACTGTAAAGAGAGGAAATAACTTATTGAATTACATTCAATGGCAAATTTACAGGGTGGCACAAATGATTAATAATTTGCTAAATCAGTTACACCTGGGTTTGTTTCTTATCACTCAGCAACTGTCAAAAGTATGCATTTTTTTTCACTGAGGGAGTCTGAGTACATTTTGATTACTTAGTTCAATAGTAAAACCAATTTCAACAGTGTGTTTAAAAAAACATCTGCAGGAACCCAAACACATCATTTGTGTCACAGTGAACCAAATACAAATGAAATTGTGCATTTTTGTGGGTAGGCTACTATGCCGAGGGCATCAGTTTGAGTAGGTGGTCCTTCATTTTGGTCCAGGACTCATTTGGTTACACACCGCTGAAACAAATGCAGCCACGAGCCTCTCAGACCACCTCTGAATGTGGTTTTTGCCGTCAGATCTCAGTTCGCCCTCAGTGCATTTAGGATGCATTTACACCTGGAGTTGAAACTGTCCACTTGTGGTCGAATCATCCAGGACAGATGCTAAAGCCAGGTGTGAACTGGCTCAGAGAATCATGCAAATGAGGGTAGTAAAGTAGAATATACCTAATTTATCAGATGAGGTAACATATGCTGGCCATTATGATCACATGTGTTAATTACAGGATCACGGTAAATGCTTTAATATAAGAATAGCACAAGTAAAGAAGTTAGCAGAGGTCAGAAAACTGTCTGAGCAATATAATGTGCACAATATCTAAAATCTATAGTTTAATAAGATTAGCAAACATCAGTTACCATAAGCCACTGATCATAGCAGACATTATTATTTTTGAACTTCACTTTTTAGTTGTAAGAGAAACAGTGTGCTATTTCTTTGACCAAATATAGTCTCACTTCAAACATGATGTCCTAGACAGGGATCGAGCCCTATCCTAGACTGAAATGAGGGTATCTGTCCAACATATCCTTAATGTTTGTGCAAAATTTGATGAGATAAACTGAGCATGGTGTCAGACAAAACTTGCGTGTTTCAACAGGTCCAGTGTCCTCAGATTACTGTGAATTAAAAAAGGAACTTCCTCTGCTGACTGGCGGTGTCGAACCTTCCTGCTGCAGTGTTACTAGGATTGCTCAGCACCATGTTGTTTTTGGGGCATCAAATACATCACCACCTCTGCACGTTAGCTTCATATCAGGTCCTAGTGGGTTTGGTTAAGATGAGAAAATATTGTGCTTAAATAGACAAAACCACAGAGTCATACTTTTCCAATTCTGAATGTCTCTTCACATGAATTATTAACTGGCAGTCCTTTTGTATCTGTATTGTAACAGTGTGGTTTTGAATCAAATCTATACTTACCTTCAATATGTTCCTGAGACAGAAATGTTCTGTGGGTGTTGTTGAGACAGATGGTGTGGTGAGGGTACAATTATCCCATAATTTCTAGGTAAATGTTTGGGAATTGGAGACTGGATTAGATTTTACAGGTTGAAATCAAAACATATTGTTACGATGATTAATTGCTTGTTTTTTGTAGTTCCATCCACAATCCATTGGCTGAGTGACTAGATTCCTGAACATCATTCAGACTTCTGCTATTCCAGCAATAATTTTTAATCATTTGGCCGACTGTTTGATCAAATTCAGATTTATTCACGGAGCCTCTTGCCACTGCTCGCACTGCTGGTTTATAGACGATCCAGTTTCCCACTGCTCAGGCCTGCTTCAAAAACAGTTGGTATTTTTTCTGCACCCCTCAGCTTCCAGAAAGAATTCTCCTTTGAAGAAAAATAGGATCCAGCCAGAAGCACCAAGGATATAGATGTTAGTCTGTTGGCCAATCTTCCCAAAGGTGAGTGGGTTTTTTTTTTTTCTTCAAATATCTGCCTGCTTGCAAACGGCCCGCACAGTGTCAACTTTCCCAGGGTTGTTGAAAGTCACTGTTGAGCAACAGCAGCCTCTTTGCCAGGTGGATTATTGTCAAGATTTCTCTAAAACCAGTTTTTATGCAAGAGCAAATCTCATTGTTTGCCGCTGCACTCTATGTTTTCTTGACAGGCTCAGTTTATTCTAAATTGCAGTTATAATAAAAAAGATATGTTCCTATAGAGGTTTGTGGGTCTGTCAGATCCCACTAAATGGTAAATATAACAGTTGAATAAGCTAGTCACTAACTTTGTCTACTGTTTGTCGCTAGGAGTAGTCAACAGCATTTTTTAAAACTGAAAGCTTCACTATTTAGAGCATGAAACCAGAATCAAAAAGTAAAAGTACTGTGAGCTAAAAAATGAAAGAGTTAGTAAAAGATTAGCGCGGCTCTGTAGAGTTCAGAGGAACTGCAGAGTCATGTAATATATCTCAGTGAGTTCATCACATAAATGTCATTAAATAGATTTAACCTGAAAATATTGAAAGCAAAGCTTGATTAGATTTAAACTTAAATTAAAAAAAAGATTACATTTAAAAGCCGTTTCTTTATTGGATTCACACTTGGTGAAATGATACTGAACCTCAACCCTACATATGATTGACATTATAGCCTCCATTGATATTATTTTAGATTTAAAAAACACAGCCAGTCCTATCTGCCATCCAGATTAAACCAATAAACATCTCGTGCTGTCTCTGGAATCATCTGCTGTGGCTACGATGCCACTGCCAAGACAGATGATTTCCTTGAACTGAGCTGTAACAGTGTCATGTTTGTCTTCATTCCCCTTTAGTCTCTGAATTGAGAAAGCGATTTGAAGGCATTACTACAAGCGCAAGTGACTGGGAAATGAACAGGTGAGAAGGTGATGACTTGTGTATGAAAAGGCTACAAACATTTTTAATAACAGTATATGAATGAATAATCACATGCTGGAGGCTGATCAGTGTTTGGTTATGGTTGGCAGAAAGGAACGCATCGCTCGGCGGTTGGAGGGTATAGAAGGTGAGGTGCATTCATCTCTGCTGCCTAGCTTGGTGGCCAACAGGCTTTTGGAGGAGGACACGCCACGATACACCAGGGCCTCTGACCCCTGTGAGCCCTGTGGTGGTGAGTCAGAGACACTGCCAAAATGTTTGTTGTATCCTTTTTTTGGCGCAAAAAGGAAATAACTGACTTGTTTCCTCTCTGATTCACCCAGTCAAAGTCCAGCGGTATGGCATGGAGGGGTTTGAAAGCTCTGAAATGCAGATGACTGCACCAGAGCGCACCGTTGCACCAGAACTCGAGTCTAAGGCTGAACGCATCGCCCGCTACAAGGCGGAGCGCCGCAGGCAGCTGGCTGAACGCTACGGCATCTCTTTGGATCAGGAGCCGGACGTGGACTCTGCCTCCCGCTACACTCGCACCCGGAAGGAATCAGAAGACTTAGAGAGGCAAATCAGAGGAGAGCCAGTGGTGGACGAAGGTAGGGACATCAACATGAGTTCCTACACCAGCACCACCGCCTCTAGCCCGAGGGCGGGACGCACGGCGCCACAGCACAGCTACCCCGACCCAGGTTACGAGATGGGTTGCAGCAGGGTGGACTCTTTCTCAGAGAGGGAGAGACTGATGAACCTGGAGAATCAACGTCGAGCTGCTCCTCCTGAACCATCTTCTTACCCCTCATACATGGATGTGACATCAGTGTCCTCAGCTGCCAAGGTGCCCGCCAAGGACTACTCAGCCGCAGGGATGCCTCCCACTTCACCCAAACTGAGCAGGCACTCCTCCTTCTCTTCACCCAAGCATGGGGCGTCTCCGGGTGACCTGTTCATCGAGCAGCAGGCCCACAACATTCTCAGCAGGCAGGGGTGAGCTCATCTCTGGTCTTCTAGTCCTTATCCATTTTGATCCCCTAGGCAGTTCCTTTCCTTGTTTTTCAAAATAAGATACACAGCAATAATGAAGTCTTCCTGTGGAAATAGCCGGTCTCCTCCGCTCTGTGATGCTCTCTCATTTAGCAGGTCGTTCCTCCTCCAGGGTCCAGACCTCAGGTTCCATTTTAGTCCAGATACAGAAGGTTTGACCATGGTCTCCATGTGTCCAGAACACTGCTGCATCACTCTCTTAAATAGCTGAACTCACCATGACAGGGTTATCCATCAAACCGACTCTCCCTCCTTCCATCTTTGTCTCTGTCCCTCTTGTTCACATAAATCCAAGGTCATTCTGTTGGCAGGAGTCTGGTTTCATAGCAGGTCAGGCAACCTGAACCTGTTGTGTAACACTCTTTGAGCTCACACCCACTGAGACCTCCAGCTGGGCTGCGGTACGTGGGCAGATGAATCCGAAGTGTGTGTGTGTCTGGTGTTAACTGTTCCACAGATTTTAGGGTGCATCTGTTGACAATAGGAAAACGCTGTGCTTTTCATTTCCCAAAGGAACTATTACTGGTCAAGCTGATGCTATTTTTGGAGGGCGATTACCAAGACTGTTTCCATAAAAGTAAACCTTCACTAGCACTTTTAAGAGCTCAGATCAGGCTTCAGATTTTCGGCAAAATGAAATGGGGGACCAGTCATGGGAAAGTCACAGGGGTCCGTAATTCTCGATTGCCCTGTGGCACCTCACCACTGACTCAGTTTCCTGAACATGAGAGACTAAGTGCAAATTAGACTTCCCACATCTGCATGGCTACTTGGATCAACCAGATGTTAATTTTGTTATCAGTCCACTTTTAACCCAAAATATTTTGGCTATGACCAAACATTTTGGCAGAAAATAAACCAGAACCATTCTTTAATTGGTTCAGCCAACGTTGTTCCATGCTCCCTAACTTGGCCATTTCGTAAAGTAATTTAGCAAATACATGATTGGAGGTCTGTTTATTTTCATAGCGTTCAATTCCCAACAAACTGATGTAAAATAAGGCAATAACAGCCTGAAGTATTGCTGTGAAAAGTTAAATTTACCATTTTTATTGTCTGATTTTAAAGACCCCAGATGACAGCATGTGTATTTTCCTAAAGGGCTGTCTTTATTAGAGGTTTTGTCACAGGCAAATAAATTAATTTGCACGCAGATTGTAAGCATGAAGGAGTGTTTTGGCCAAGATTTTATCACATCTCTTCCTCATGTCTGATATGGCACACTGCTGACCCAGCCCTGATCTTTACCAGCTTTCGGCCCTGTGGTCCGTGTTTCTAAAGAACAGACGAGGATGATTGTTCATGTCCTTACGTTCTCGTCTCCATCGCCTGCTCTCTCTGTTCCTGAGTCCCTCTCTCAGCTTTCAAAACTCAGCCTGTATGTGTGTGTGTGTGGTGCAGGGAGAGTGTTGTGTTACTGGGCGGCACAGTGTGACTCCACGATCAGATCTTTGACCCACAGCTGGGCTTGATCAAGACCAGCAAGGCCTGATGGGAAAGAAATACAGAGAGTGTCCTTTCTACCTCATCTCAGTGTATCTGTGGGCCCCTCTAAGTTCTTTGACAGGTCTCACACAAAGAGCTACATAACTGGACTTAGTGGGAAAATATTACAAAGGCCATCCTTTCTTTTATTTGATGATGTCATGATCCTTGAAGTTCAAAGTTCATCGGTGGATACTGTTTATTTTACCAGGAACATGTAAACATAATGTTTAAGACCCTGTCGTCTAGCATTCAGATCTACGTGGGCGTAAGAAGTTTTGAAACCAGGACCTGAGATCTGTGTCAATAAAACCCCTGCTTGACCCGTTCACATGAATAGAATTTGTAACTGATCTAACTTCAGCCTTGTATTCATGCCTGGGGAGCTTTTTTCTCAATGTTTCTGAATATCCGCTTCAGGCGATAAGACGTCAGTTAGACTGATCTGACTTCAGTAAGCCTTTGCTCTTGATACAGTTAATCACTGATAACATGTTGTGTTCCACATAACATAGATTGAGTCTGTAGCCACATCTGGTATCTTGTATAAATCAGCTGACAATCTGTTGTTTTAGTCAGTGCTTTCTATTTGGTGAACATTGAAAAAGAAGCATTAAGTTCATGTTTTATCTATTGTGACTTCTCTCCCAAAAACCACAATAATAACAAATGTCTTACCGGGAACTCAAACCTTTAATTGTAGCAGGATCCTGCTGCTGGTGTCCCAGTCTGTTCTCACTCAGGTCAAACTCCATATGAATCAATAATGTGTGTAATATACAGCAGTGTTTTCTAAGAGAAAAGGCTGAATTCTGAATCTAGATGTTGAGCCACCCACTCACACATCTCCCATTGGGTTTCCATTGGTGCAGTGCAAGGGCCACTGATTGGTTCCTCCAGACTGATGCTGAGGGCGACACCCATTCCCTCATCAACTGGCCATCGAGGTACACCCAGGCTGGTTGTGTCTCACCCCAATATCACCGCCATTTTGCCATTCGGCCTGACTTACCCAAACCAATCATTACTTAAGCAGTGCTTCTTAAAGTGCAGGTCAGCGCAGAACCCAACACTGTTTAATGAACTACTGTACTGTGTCTCTTCTCATCTTACAGGGTAACTTCATTCACAGTTTGGGTTCTGGGCGCATTTGTTTAAAACCCTTTGCTTTGAGCTTTTAGTGTCAGCTGACATCACATCATGATCATCCTCATTGCCACAAGCTTCCACCTCCTTTTGCTTCGGAAAATAACTTTATATCCCATCTACATGTTGCTGTGGAAGTTTAACCCTCATGTGAGAGCAAATGTGCAAAGGAACATATGTTGGATAAAACATCAAGTGGTGATGCTGCAGAATTGCTTGCTTTCCTAGTGTAACACTGAACTTAGATCAGTGGCCTTCCATCAGTGACCACAGCTTTACTGCTCTTCACTTATCTATTGAGAATCAGGTGAGGTTGGGTATCTCATACAGGGCTGGGAATCATTTCAAATGTTTTCGTGCCAGTGGTGATACAAACCCAGCTTTGGTACAAATACTGAAATAGGCTGACTTCAATAAGAAATTAAATGTGACTTACCATGTCTGGGAATACTTGTATCTTCAAGTGCCCATGACAAACACTGACAAACGTACTTAGCAAACAAAGACGCCTCCTATAACTGCAGCTCTTGCATGCTAGTCAGCACATTTTGATTATTTTATTATGGTTGTATGTTTATGTCTCCAGTCATGACACGTAATGGTTCTGTTTAAATTCTATACATACAGGGAATGATAATAAAGCACAAAAAGCTCATTAAAATATTAAAATAAGGAGTTGCCGTCCTACTTTTAAAACCTTACTTTGATAGCAAAGATTTTTTTTCTTAAATCTATAGAAACATGCCATTTTTTTAATGGCTCAGCATTTAATGTTTACCCACACGCAGTTGGAATAGAAAGAAACAAAGAAGTTGCCTTAGATGAACTAAATCCCTAAAACTTTGTAGTGTTATGATTTAGGAAATATTTGATACAACAAGAATGGAAATCTGAGCATTTAATTTGAACTTTAAATATTTGGCAGTGCTTGGTTCTTGATTTTAAAGTCACATTTGTAGAAAATTGTTGCAATTTGATACCCAGCCCTAATATCTATGGCACAATTTAGCTCCTCTCTTCATGCTGTCAGATGTTCATTCAAAGCTGAGTGCTGTGTTTTTTTTTCTGCTTCTTTTCTCAGACCAAGCACAGAGGTCATTTGTATGAGTGTAAGAGGCATATGTTGTGTATGCTCATGTAGTATGAATGCTAACCAGCCCTTTGTTTTCCTGAAGAATCAGAGCTAGGGAGAGGCTTGCCAGGGAGGAGGGCCGGCAGAGGAGCCCAGAGCTGGGAAATGTTACAGAATCCCCAGTGTTCCGCAGACAGTTTCAACACCAGCCCCAAGCATCTTCACACTACCACACAGACACAGCAGGCGTCCAGCAGGTTTACTCCCATCCCCACCATCACACTCAGCTCACCCGATCCGGGCCAATGGGAGGGCAAGACGTTGGTTACCCCAGTTACCTGTCCATGGCCTCGGGTCCCGCATCCAGAGCTGGGCAGCCGAAGCAGCAACAGCCCTACGATGAAGAGACTGTGGATTCAGAAGAAGTGAAGACAGAGGGCCTCCTGAGGAGCAGGAAGGCAGTTCTGCCCTCTGAGATCCGCCGCAGGGAGAGAAGCACTGAGGATCCATGGAGAGGAAGAGGGGAAGAGGAGCTAGGGATGTCCAGGGTGCTGAGTCTCAGCCAGGCGAGGGAAGAGACGGAGGAGCCTGCAAGAGGAGGACACAGAGGGAGAGCGAGGATGGATGAAACAGAGCACACCTCTCTTCTGCAAGCACGGGAGGGCAGGACCCGAGAGCGTGAAAATGCCATTTTTACCCACAAGGGGGTGGCTGCCGCTCACATTGAACCCAGAGGAACACATGCACGCCCAGGAAACTTCTCCTTCAGCACAGCCCTGAGCCGCTCCATGTCAGACACAGGTGATCAACCGGTGCCCAGCCGTAGGAATGTGCAGCACCAGACCCACGACCACCAGGAGGTCAGAGACGGTGAGGGTTTCAGTAACCGAGACAGTCAGCAGGACTCCCGAGTGTCCGTGGCCCAGCTCAGACACTCCTACATGGAGAGCACCACCACACCTCCGACCAGACGCAGGAATGAGCTGTAGGTGGCAAAGTAAAACATCTGTCACTTGCTGGCTTCTCTGGATCTCACTCTGACGCTTGTTACTTAACATCGGCTGGCTACTAAATGACTAACAAGCAGCTAACAGTTGGAGTGAAGTCACCATCAAAGCACAGTTGCTGTATTTCAGCGTTTCTAATCAGTAGAAATGGCATTCAGGCATTGATCACCCAGCAATAAGCTTCTGATGATGTTATGTTTTGCAGTGTAACTTTCTTTTCTACGACCTGATACCAGTATATTTCTGCATACTAATAAACGCTAAGAAATCTGCATGGCTTTTCTCATTTTCTTAATTTTTTTAGAATGATTTCAGAGTGGTGAGACTAAATGTTCAGACCTAAGCCTCAGCTTTTTATGCGTTTTCATTTTTGCTTAAAGTCCCTCTCTATCTCTCCCTCACAATGCTGTATTTCTTTTCCCTCTTGGTTGGTTTCCCTCCTTGCGTTGGCCCCCTCCAGTGAGATTGAGGGAGACGGGGCCCTCGGGGGCTATGAGGCCCCATGGAGAGGTGAGAGGGACAGGGGGCGCAGGCCCCGGCAATATATCTGTCCCGGGGAGAGTAGAAAGACCTCAGAGAGGTTCAGGACGCAGCCAATCACGTCTGCTGAGCGCCAGGAGACGAATAGGTACTGCTCCGGACTCAAGAATGCATGGCTGAGAGTGAGGAATGCTGGGAAATATCCATGATTTTGCATGTCAGAGAAATCAGACAATTTGGACGATTTTTGTAATATTTGATGCACAGAAATGTTGATTCTAATCAGGGTTTGGTTAATCACATTTATTAATCAACTATGTTTTTACTGTACAGTAAATAATTCTGTAGTATATAGTAAGTCTATAATCAGATTAATGCAATGAGCTGGATCATGGTTTCCTGCAGGCCAATGGGCATGACACACACAAACACACACTCACTCTCTCTTTGATTTCGCCCCTCACTCTAACAACATTAGCAAACGAGGAAGCTTAAAGGCCAAAGGTCCCTCTGATTGGGTCTTGGCAGCGGTCATCACATGTGACCGTACCAAGGAAGCATGAATTGGCCTTTGTTGGTAATCACTCTTTGAGACCATGGAACTGAACAGACTTCTGTAATGCCGTCTAATGCTCCAGCTTAGTCTGCTTCACTAGACTGTGTCTCCCTTTTTTTTCATTTCTTCCCCTAACACTCGCTGGCACATTTCAAGCATACCAGAAACCACGGCTTCTCGCTGCATCTCCTCACCTCCTCTGTGGCCAGCTCTCCCTTTCCCTTTATCTTACCACTCACCACCTGTTGAGTCATGCATTGTTACGTGAACACCGCTGGCTCCTGCTAATTTTGTGTTTTCCTTTTGCACTTTGAAAGGTCCTGTGTGAGTTCAGATCTTGCTTCCACTGAAGGTAAGTCCTTTTTTTTCGCTTAAAGAAACGTACACTTTAATGTATGTATGCTTGCTGATAAACATAGTTGTAGACATTTCGGGTTTATAACATTTATTTTCTACAAACAAATGTACCATGTGTACATCGAGTGAATGTAAAGCTGCTGAACCACAGCAGCCTTTGTAGACAAGTGTTGGTGGGGTAATTGATTAAGCATGGATAGCTTTAGTGGAATTATCGGGATGACTGTGGTATGTGTTTGACCAGCAAGATTACTTGAATGGACTCTGGTTACATAACACATACCTTTATGTTTGCATGCACATTAAAATAAGTAAATATGATGCAGTGTTGTTTATTGCTGATTGGGGCTGCGAATAAAAATAAAATTACATGGGGGCTGAGTTATCAGTTTCAAGGGGTTATTTTGATTAGAGTCAATGCTATCAAAGCAAACCATCACACGGCAGTATACGTCTCATCATATGTTTGAACATTAGCAGCATTCACTAGGCTTAGTGATATCATCATGGTGCTTGGGATAATAAAATAAAAACAGAAATGTGACAGCTGAGCTTCTGGTGATCAGGGTCTTTGTAGCACGTACGGCAGTGTCTAACTTACAGTCCTGGGAAGACTCACTCTGATAAGTCTGGCTGGGTTTGACTGACCTTTATGATCGGGATTAAATCCAAAATACTTACCAACAGGGGCAGAAGTATTTTTATACCTCCCCACAGCCTTGGCCAGAGGCATTGTGTTTTAAGATTGTCCATCTGTCTGTCTGTCTGACTGTCCATCTATGTTTTGTTTTGAGTGTGATAACTCAAGGAAACCTGTAGAGGATTTCTTCACATTTGGAACAAACATCTCATACTCAAGGATGAACTGATTTGATTTTGGTGGTCAAAGGTCACAGTCACTCTGACCTCACAAAACACACAATTTTCTCTGAGAATTTTTACACAAAATGTCTCCTGGCACAAAGTGTCAGAAAAATGACATTTTAAATCCAAAACTTAAGCTAAAACTCGATGGTTGATGGTAGCTCTAATGCCTTCTTAGCTGCACCTTTTTAAGTCATCACTGCCTAGCACAGCCAGCTCTGTCTCAGCTCAGCTGCCTGTTCCACCAGTAATGTCTGACCTCTAGTGGTGTGTGCAGTGCCCTGCAATATATCACTTAAATACATCATCTCTGTATTATTTCAGCTGTATGTGACTCTATTTAAAGGTACTGAAAATCATGGCTCAGGGATTTCTGAGTACCTCGGTACACCATAATATCTTAATACCAAACTCATGTTATGCTAAACTTTTCAAAGGGTGCATTCGGATGGGAGTCAATGATGATGTCAAAAGCATCCACTTAGGTTTATAATACTTGCAGGGTTTAAATGAGGGACAAGCACTCTCTGCCATTCAGTGGCCAATATTTAGCAAAGAAATGCCCAGTCTGTTTGTGCTGCTGCCAATGAAAACAGCATAATTGGCCTGATTGTCTGGAGCTGCACATACACACTACCAACCACAGATGAATACAGTGAGGCTTTCCAGCGGCTTTATTGAAAAGCTTCAAAAATAGACATGAAAGTAGAGTCCAAATAATTCAAACCTCCATTTTTTTAAGGTCTTTTTACTTTCTAACAGGAAAGCACTGCATTTTAAAGTGGAGTTTATAGAGCCACTTGTGCTTACAGTAGCATAACAGCTGAGGGGAGAACCAGCTCATCTGCTTCTTATAAGCACACACTCATCTGGGACGCCTTTTGTACTGACAGCATCAGAGGGAATAGTTGTTTGGTGATGTCATGTCATATGTCTTGCAGAGAGTGTGTGTGAGTGTGTGTGCAGCACTGCCTCTCAGCAGCAAGTGATGCCAGTCACAGGTTTTGTGATTCATCTTTATGCTGATGGTGTGTTGTGATGAAGAAGTGATGATGATTGGTTTTTAAATATATTGCACTTAAATTCCATCTAACGTGTTAAAATAGAACTTTTCTAAGCAACAAAACTTCTGAGATACAACAAATGAAAAAAGTCGAACCTCTGAGGACATTTGCTTTAAATTTGCTGTCTTATATTTCTAGAAAATTGCCAAGAAAGGGGATTACCCTGTTTAAACTGAGGTCAAAACTAAACCGACATGGCAGTTGTGCAGTTGTAGTTTTGGGGAGGTTTTGCTGTTTCATGTTTCTTAAAAAGAAATCTGTTTTTTCCATTAAATGCTATTTGTGGAACACAAACAAAAAGTTGTCAGAATAGTTGCATCATTCCTCGAGATTAAAATATCCAAATATTTTGTGCATGATCTTGGACACGTTTCCTCAAACTTCACTCTGACATGTTTGAAGTCCGTAAGTTAAGTCTTATTAGTTTGAAAGTTGTATTTTGTAATGACTTTGCTTGAGCAGACGTCCAAAGTATCTAACGTCTTCATTTCTTCTTTTCTTCCTGCCTCTGTCTGTGCAGCGGATGAAGAGAAGCTTGATGAACGGGCCAAGCTGAGCGTGGCAGCCAAGCGCTCTCTCTTCAGGGTGAGCTTCAGCTCCGGCCTCTTTGCCCTCTCAGCCTTCTACAGAAATGTGCTTCTAATCAAAGAAACAAACATTAACACTGTCTGATTTTTTTTTCTCTGCTCTGTCTTTTCATTCCTGGGAGGACTTAGAGATGAAAACATGGAAATACTCGTGGTTTAGTTTTCAGTACAGGCTTTCCACTGGAGGAAGCAGTTAATGAGACACATTTCACTTCACATCTGTGAAACTGACCTTAACATGCCCTCTAGACCCAGTTGTTTAAACTCAAGTCAGTGGATGTTTTATTCCACAAACAGCTTTAATAATAGATATGATGAATTAATTGTATGTCTAAAATCAACATGATGCCAATTTCTTACTCCAGAGGGAGATCGACTCAAGAGGCCATTCCAGTCATCAAGCTCAATGTCATTCACTGCAAAATTCCTTTGTTAAAGTCTGTGAATGCCATGTTTCATCACTCTTAAATGTGTAACCCAAACTTACAACATCTGAGTACATTTAAGGTGGGATGAATTATTTATTTAATTAATGATGATTTTTCATTAAAACCCTGATGTTTCCACCCAGGAACTGGAGAAGCGGATCGATGATGGAGCCCCGAAATCTCGGTCCCGTAATGCAGCGGTGGACAGGAGACTAAGACGGACTCAGGACCGATCCAGAACTCAGCCAGTCACCACTGAGGAAGTCGTCATTGCTGCTACGTAAGTCTTACTCACTGACTCACTTCAGCGCTGAAGTTATAGACATTTGACATCTTTTGAAATGTGCTTTGGTTGAGCTGAGAGGTTCAAAACCATTTTCAAGTCTGTGAGCAAGAATGAAGTCAGATCCAAGAAAGTATCAGCTTAGCTCAGAATAAAAACTGGAAGACTTTCACTCTCTGCTCCTGCCTGGAACAGCTGCAGCAGAACCACAAGTCTTTATTCTGCAATTTGTCATTTTGTGTGAAGAATGAAAGTAGGAGACTTTAGGAGAGAGACGGCCATATTTAGAACTATTACATTTGTATCAATCATCTCATCTAATCCTCAGGATGGATCAGGCAGGGAGTTTGTGACAAACGATTCCTTTAAATCAAGCACAGCTTAAATGCTTTAAAGGGTCATTTTACTTACATAAAAAAAAAAAAAGAATCTCATTTACCCCTGATGGTATCCAATACAGTGGAGGTGAACTGGCATTTGTTAACAGCTGACAGTAAACAGCAACATCTTGATCAGCAGACTGATTTTTTCTGGATAATCCACAGATCTCAGTCAAAACAGTAGTATTCTATGTAAAGAAAGTCATGTAAACACTTGATTGTTTTAAAATCCAGAGTGAAGAGAGGGAATGATTCTAAAGAGACCAGGTACTTCTATGTAATTTTTCAATGCTTTAAAATGTAAAGTTCCTTTCACCTTATTTGTATTCGGGCAAAGATAAGACAGGAATGTCAGACATGTATATCTCTGTAAAATTAAACTATTTGCATGGCCAGACTTCTAAGGTAATTGAGACTGTGTGGGTTTTTGTGTGATTTTGCTCAAAGTATCTCTTCGATATTGAAATTTCTGTGCACAAGCTTTGTGTTGCAGGGACATTTTTCTTATTTTACCAACATGAAGGCTAATCCATCACAGTTTCTGCCCTGGACGTGATTCATTTGTATGTGACACTCTCTATTAAGTCTGGAATGAACATTCAGCTTAAGCCTCCAACAGTCTCTCTGAACCTCAACCTGCATCGTATTTCTCCCTCTCAGCTTTAATGAACTATGTGTGGTTCCTTACTTTTATCCCTTATGTGTCTCTCTCTCTCTCTCTCTGTTCTCTTTCTCTCTTTCTCTGACTTTGTCCCCGTCCTTGGCTACTGTAGCGCCCCCTCTCACGCGCCGCAGTCAGTGTGTGTTCACACTGCTGTAGCACGCGTCCCGAGCCCCACCCTAGTTTACAGCACTGTCCCGCCGTACAGGTATCTGACACGCATATGAATGCTCACACCGTCCTCCAGCGTGTCACTAACATGACTGATCTTTAATGAATGCTGCTCATTCAC
>JAQNCA010000016.1:3076980-3087789 GCA_029783725.1 Acanthurus tractus
TGTCTACCCCCTCTCTCTCTATCTCCCCAGTTCAACTCTGTCCTGTGCAATAAAGCCGAAAAAGCCCCAAAAAATATCTTAAAAAAAAAAAATTAAAAATGTGTAACTTGCAAAGATTAATTGGTTCAGTCCATACACAAAATAATTGAATAAGAAAAAAGTGATTCACTGGACATGTTGCATATCTTGGCCAGTCACAATGACTGTATGGACTGCTGTCTTTATGAGATCACCAAACAAAAAGCGGAGACAGCAGGAGAAAAGTGCATGAGAGGAAAAATTATTTCTGCCCCTAAAAACGGCTTTTTTTAATTTGACTTTACAGATTAAACAAATTAAGTAGCATATGTTCATCAGAAAGTATTAGAGATGCAAATCAGTGCTATTTATCATCTAGTCTACCTCTTAGAGAAGAAAGCCTGCAAGCAAATTTTTCTAAAGCATCAAACTTTTTAAGGAAATTCATGTACAACAATCATTGTATTATTTTTGTCTCAACTCAGATTTTCTAATAGGTTTTTTAGAGCACATGGCACCATCTGCCATGCAAAAGACAGACAGATGTAGCTGTTGTCAAATTAAAATATGGGAAACTGCTTTTGACTGTTAAGAAAAGAAAAAGGCGATTAGATATAATATTAAGACAATATGTGGTTTGTGTAGAAGAGTCTCAGCAGGTGCAGGTGCTCAGGTGCTCCTGCTGAAACACTTATACACTCGCGTTGCTGCATGTGGTATTTGTGCCCTAGGAGTCTTCAGACATAGACTTCAGGGATGAGCAGGAGCTGTCTGACAGCCCGGTAGAGCAGCTACAAGTAAGGTTCCTCTGAACAATCCCCGTGCATCTGCCTGAGACAGTGAAGTCTGACAAAGCTGGAGCTCCTCTTCTCAGAAATGATGCACATTTCTGTGAACACATGCTGTATGGCATCTCATTTGTGGCCCGTGTTTATGTCGTGTGACGTCATTCTGAATGTACAGCGCATGGTTGTGCTTCTGAGTGAAAGTTCTGACTCAGTTTCCATCATCCTGATGTGTCAGTAAAGTGGACCGTGATGTGGTGGATGAGTGATGCTGCACAGCATATTTCAGCAAGGCTTCGGGCTTCACATCTGGGGCGAATGAGAGGAGAACAACAGCATTCGAACATCTCGCTCATCACTGCATGGACTGAGAGCAGCTGTCTGTCATCAGCTCCCTCTAAACCGACTACTGTTTTTCAGAAAAGGGGAAGCAAAGGATAAAGGACAAAGGACTTTATTTACATGAGTTATTTGTCTCGGCAGATTTGTTTTTCCATGGATGTTTACTGTTGCTGCTCATTTGTTACTCAGCAGAAATGTCGGGTTAGTTCACGTGTTTGTGTTGTGAAGTAATGGTTCTAAATATGAATAGTGTGTTTTTTTGGCTCCCTCTGGATGGGTGTATTGTGTTGCGGATGCATTGCTGGCATGGCTTTTACAGTGTGGGCTGCTGCTGACCGTCCAGATAGGCTGCTCTTTGATGCTCAGGAAGTGCAGTGACTCAGGCGGGCGGTGATTAGTCAGCTTGATTCTCTCAATTATGTGTGTGTGTGTGCGGTTTGTTGTCCTGTTTCTCAGCCTCTGTAGCAAACTGACCCACTTCTTTTCTTTATCTGCATCTCTCTCTGCTTCCTTGTTGCACAGCTTCAGAATGGCACAGGCTCTCAGTTCGGACACCTCCCTACCTCATCATCCTCCTCCGCTCTGGTAGCGGGAGGCACCGTCTCCACTGACCACGCGGGAGACATACACATAACCAGAGCGGCACCCCGGGGCGAACCACTTCCCACTTCCACCTCTGACACATCTCTGTCCACCCGCAACCTAGACGGTCCAGCCTGGAGGTCTCAGGACTGTGTGGACAACCAGAGGCAAATAATCTTTCCCCAGGAGGGAGACAGAGCTGATCTTGTAGGAGGGAAGAGGAGGTTGCCCTCTCCTGAGGGAGGGGTGAGCCAGAGGGCTCTGCCACAGCCTCAGACTGAGAGAGAGAGGTTGGACGAGGAGGAGGAGCAGCAGCAGCAGCAGCAAAGGCTGATCAGACAGAGGGGGGTCGAACAGAGCTCAGAGAGTCACACACAGGAGCTACAGGAGGCGTATCTGAGGGAGGAAGCACAGCACATCAGCGGAGGTAAGAACAGCAGAGAAGGAAATCAACAAGTCTGTTTGAGCCTTTTTGCTTTTTTTGTTTTTTTATATCATAGAACTACTTCTATGTTTTTTTAGTTTCACATTTATCGCTCTCATTTACTCGTTCACCGCACTGTATGTGGATCTTAAATATGAGGTGTCAACAGATAAACACAACAACATTTGAAAGTGAGTTGAGTGTCAGAGTTCTGCAGTTTCAACACATGACATCCACCCTAAACCCCTCCTTGTTACTTTAGCACAGACCATAAATGTGATGCTTCATCTAATCAGAAAGATGTGATTCAGGCACGAAAAAATAGTAGTGCTGAGTCCTTCACCCAAATTCCTGTCCATGTAGAACCAGATTACATTTCATCACACTCTAACAGAATGTTGTGATACTCTGTCAGCTAAAAACAACCATGGAAGCATTTGGCACCTAAAGATTCTATTTTTCATGAATTTTATCCACAAAAACATTTAATAACTATGTGATAAGTAGCCAGTTAGTTGTATAGTGTTTTTAAATGAAAATTGGCAAAATGTTATCCTCCGAAAACATTTTGCTTGCGAAATATCACCAAAATGGCACTGTGTTATGAGCATATGACTATGCTCTTAGCATTTAAAACTTTTTTATGTGATTTTTATTTTGCGATGGATATATGTATATGTTTATCTATTTTTTTGTTTGAAAACTGTGGTTGTGGGTTTACCAGAGCAAACCTTCAAAGATGGAAGCCATGCAGGATAGAAGAGCAAAGTGGACTTTAAATTAGAGCGAACTGTGAGCCTGAACAAACACCAGCGTCGGTTTCAGTCTACAGTCAATCGTGTCTCATTCAACCACACTTCCTGCGCCTGTGAAAGTGTTACATTCAGATTGTGGTTTCAGGCTTCCTTTATGTCTAAACAGCAGTAACTCCAAACCAAACGCTGTGATTGGCTCTGTGTCTGTTTACAACTTGTCAGTGAGCACAGAAATCAGCCAGATGACTGTTGGGATTCAGCGGGGAGAGAGGACAGAGAGGAGCAGTTTAAATGCACAGGCAGAAATCAGGCAGCAGTGAGTCAGCAAGCAAGCCGCAGTGTTCTTCAAAACAGTGTGGAAGATTTGATTACAGCTGTGGCAACGAGGTTTGAAGCTGTGAAAAGTGTCTGCGCTGCTTCTTACGGGCAGACAGGAGCCTCTCGGTGAGCAATAAGAAGACGTTTGCTCCTGTGCTGCTCACTTTGAGCTGTGAGAGTGATGACTGAACTTTAATGCAAAACCCTGTTACCATGGGACTCCTGGAATATTTGGATATGTAGATATCAGAGGCGAATAAATGGATCAGTTTGCACAGTATATTTTTAAATCCTCTTTCACACCACTTTTCATTTACATAATCTCTTTCTGAGCAGAACAATTGAGCCATTTTTAAATCTAATCCACCTTGAGAACCATGTTAGCTTTTACAGCTTTTAGCCTCTGCAGTTTTTTACTGTCATGATATTGATTTTACTCTCTGCTCTTGTGTGTGTTCATGCTTACAGAGCAGTTGGAGTCCACCGTGGTAACGTCCAGGGCAGCATCTGCTCTGCTCAGGAGTGCCTGTCAGCCTCCAGCAGCAGACACACACCCAGACGGACACACAGCAGGCTGGGCTCAGCCTGAGCAGGGAGACGAGCTGAGCGACATGATGACAGCCAGACACATGTCAATCAAAGAGAGGTGAGTGTCTACAATGTTGTTTGACTCCATGAAAATACCATTTAAAGTTATGTGGTTGGTGTAGTTTTTCATTTTAAGCCACTGATGCTGCACTTCCCTGATAAAAGGTGGAATCTTGACAAGTAAGCAGTAAATATTTACGGAATCTGTGCATACATGCAGATTTAGTTGCAGTGATGGAGCATTTTATAGCATATTTAATCCTGCTTCTTATTATAGGCAGGCACATCAGGTGAGCAGATCAGTAACAGTCAACTCAGTATGTTTAAATAGTGTATTTCTGACCATGTTTCTTACACAGGAGAGCATATGAACTTAGTTATGATTTTACTCCATATTTTTTCAGCTCATTAAATTATATTGTGTTTTTTTTTCACAAATCCCATAAAAAACCAAAGCCATAAATATTTGGATTCATCTCTCAGTAATTTCCAAACTGTCCAGACGGCCTGTGGACTCAGGCCCAGAGCCAAAGGTTCTTACTGTTGATGGAAATTTGATGAAATCTTGAAAAGCAATAGAGCTTAATGGCACAGAGGTAAAAGATACATGTTATCAGTCTTTGCTAAACTCTTAATGTATTATGGCAACTTGCAGATAACAAGAAAACTGTAGAGTATCACAAGATGTTTCCCTCAAAAAAAAAATCTGATGATACAGAGCTTTTATTTATGACATATTGTTACTTGAACACACACACTGCAGCATTAGTCCGTTATTAGTACGGTATAAAATCATTGCGGTGTATTCCAGATGTACTGGCACGCCATGTTGACTGCAGTATTGGATTCCTTGACGAAACCAATTGATTATATAAGTAGTTACATCACATTGTGTGAACAAGCGCAGTCTGCTGGTTTGACACTTATTAAATTGATTGATGATGTAAACTGCTGTTCAAAGGCTGCGTGTTGCCCGTTTCAGTCCGCTCGCCACACGTTGTCACGCTCTTTCACCATGTCAGGACGTTTTTCTCTTTAAAGTGTTTTGCTATGGGAAGGATCCGTGTCTGAGATACAGCTGGTGTTCCTTTCATCCTGCTTGGAGCCCCCCGGGGAATAAAACAGGACGTCCCTCCTGACTGGATCACAGAGGGGTGGTTGTGAGAGGGGCAGAGGGCACTGCCAACACCCTGACTCCTCTGCTATGGGTCTCGTCTGTGCGAGAGCTCAATAATTAAACCTCTGTTCTCGTCACAGTCTGCTTCAGTCTGTGATCCCATAATGCTCCATGCTCTTCATTCCATGTGGCATTCCAGTTTTCAGCAACTCATTCAAAAGCCCGTATGTCCGTACAGTGATTTAAAGTTATTATTTGTCCTTATGTCCATTTTTCTCACTGTTCACTTCAGCTAAAAACAACCCAAGCGCTGTGCTTCCATTGCCCCTGCTCCTTGTTTTAGCCAAAGTCTGTCAAATACTCTCTTAGCTCCGGTTACACTGACTGACATCTCTAAGTGATCTTTAGGTCTAATTGTACTTAAGCTGTCACCAGTCTGTTTATCCGTGATCCCGAGCTGTACAGTATTTCTGTCTGCGGCTGCTAAGCGGCACACTGTCTGCCTCTGCTTAGTGTCTGCCACCGTCCCTGTAAACATTCCTCTACAAAAGATGAGCCCAGAGGACGTGTGGCAACGGCCCTGTTTTTCGTTGGCTTCAGGGTTGAGACAGGCTCAGTTAAAAGCTCATGGAGTGGAAAGACACCGGAACAAGCGCTAACCTGGTGCAAAGAGCTGTTTGTCTTCTTTTTATTCAACACCATCACAAATGTGAAGAGGTGAAAGTCGTACGGAACTTAAACCAGAAGTGCTGAGGGGTAGTTCTCAAAATGTTTCACTATTCTTTCAGTAGGAGGCTGATTTACTGACCAAAACAAACTTTACACAGTAGTCCTGAGACGTAACAATGGTGAATGTTCTTGCTAATTTTGCTTTCATGTTATTACAGTGTTGTGTTGCCAGTGTCAAATGAAGACACAAAAGTTGCTTTTGCAAAAAGAAGTTGCATGGCAACTCTTCTTTGTTTTCCAATATAAAGCTACACCAACAACACAGTATTAAAATTGGAAGATGATAAATTTTTTTACAATCATTTTTTGTTTGTTTTGTGGTTGTTTTTATGTCCCTTTTGTGGAATTGAACATTGCCATTGCTGTTGGAACAACTGTAGTCATTTCATATGGTTTTGATTTAGATATTTTTTAAGTTTCTTTTAGTAAACATATTTGTATTTGTCAGTTTTTTTGGGAGGAGGGGTTTAAGTTCTTCCAACACAATCTTGTTTAGGGATATTTTTCTGTTAAAGCTGTATTCTCTCCCCTCCTATCCTAACTTTCTCTCTCCTTCTGCCCCCTCAGAGTGGCTTTGCTGAAGAAGAGCGGCGAGCAGGACTGGAGGAACAGGATCAATAGGAAGCAGGATGTGGTGAAGGTTGCCGCGGGCGAGCAGCAGGCTCAGCTCTGGGAGGCGGAGCAGAGCTTCAAGACAAAGGTAACCACCTGACACTGCTGAGTGTGACATCCGCAGACAAGCCTGAGACAGACAGTCTGTGTCTGTCATGTCTGTCACATTCTGCTTTTCATGCAGCTCTGACCGTAAACTTCATTCACGTCCTGTACAAAAGATGAGAGCGAGTCCTGTTTGAACTACTTCCTACTTCAAGTTGAAACACTTGAACACCCCCAGAAAACTGCTTTTAAATGTCACCTCAGCACTAAATGTACATTAGATCTTAAGGCAACACTGACACTCTGTTAGTGACTCGCCACTGAAGTGATTTGATTTGATGGACAGTGTCGCAGTGACAGCATGCATTTCCTATGACAGCCTCTGAGGTCACACTGTTTACTAAACAGAGTGATGGTGATGTTACTGATCTCACATCGCTGATAAGTAACTTCAGAGTCAGATGGACGTCAGATGGGTGGCTGCCATCAGTTTGTCAGTAGAAACCTGCAGTGCACGTGGTAGAAGTTTTGGGTATCTCTAAACAGAGAGGTTGTGTTGAGGTTGTCGGCCACATCTGTGTCTTTTGTTTTCTTTGTCTCTTCCCTCTGTTCTGTCACAGAAACAGCTGTTCTGTGTTTTTTCTGCCTGGACTGTATCAAGAATTAATCTGCTTTAATTTGAATCATGGCAATAGAATAGATACTGTTGTATTTGGACCAGCTCTGCACTATTTCATGGTGCATTCTGTTTCCATTCTCTGTATATGGAGGCTTGTCACTGCCAATTTTAAAATCAAATCATTATTTACACTGAAATAATATATTCAATATTTGCCTGTGTGATACATGACAATAAGAGTTATTTAATTGTAGACTTGTTAAAATTATGTTTAAAAGAAATAAATTTTAATGGTAAAAAAAAAAAAGTTATTTGAAAAAGTTGTTGTAGTGTAACATTGATAATGATAATTAAAATGGTGTGCAGTGGTCTTTCTTTTTTTCATTTTGGCACAGCATGATGCATCTAAACATTAAAATTAAATTGCAAGTTGGTCTTTTGCCAATTTGTCATTTTCATTTCGTTTACAATAGACATGTGCGAAAGTAAGGTCCTACAAGTCAGTTTACAAGATGATAGCTAAAGTTTAGGTTACATTTTGTTTGTCAGTTTGATTACACTGTCATTAATTTGTCAGTGTTGTGTTTAGAGTACGCTCTAAATTGTTTGTCATTTCAGTTTCATATTCAAAATTTTAGCCATTTATTTTTAACCAAAAAAGGATTTTTAATTTACTTTTGTCATACATATCTACACATAAAGAAAACAAAATTTTAATTTGATCAAGTGACTTTCATTTAAATGTTTTGGGCCACTTGCATATTTTCATACATCTATAAAATACATGTAAAAGCCTATTTTTGTTATAGTTGCTTAGATAATATATTATTAAAATCTGAGTACATTAAGCTTCTTCTGAAAGACTAATTTTGCATAATGTACGCACTTTTTAAGCTGAAAAAGTTTATTTTTAGTAAGTTTTTTTGTATTTATGTTTAAATATAACTTTGACTGTCAAAAGTCAGTGACAGTATTGCCTAACTGTCCTGTGTAATGTGTCCTCTGTATTGTCTTGCATGGCTTCACTTTTCTTTCTTCTGAACTGTGTGTTTCATGTAACCTTTCATTCTTCTGTTTGCCTTTGTCTCTGTTTGCATGTCCTTCACCTTTAACAAAAAAAAAATAAACCTCATTTCATCCTCTGCATGCTGAGTGGGTTTCTCTGTTGGCATCCTCTGTTTGTTTTTGAAGGGAGGGTTTGGGTGGGACGGAACCTCTCTGTTTAGACATATTCACAACAGCTCCTATCCACATCAGCTGGCCTGTTTTTGTTTCCAGCTGCTTATGAGGGTTTTATTTCAGCTCCGCTCCACGGCTCTGCCTGTGTATATTCTGACTTTAGGTGTTCAGTTCGTTTGAGGTCAGAGGGACTTTTGCTTTTAATGCTTTCTGAGAATAATCGGATATGCTGTTTTGCTTTACTTCTTCTAAATGTTTTCCTCTAAAGGCATAATATTATAATCAGATCATGAGATTTTGTAATAAACTTCAAATAACTGCTGAGAAACCGTCAAAGGAAGGACAGCTGATGTTGTTTATCTTGTTCATCCTCCCATTCACCAGAATCATAGGACACTATTTAACCAGTTTCCTGTTATGGAAAATCTTTTCTTTTTAATCAAAGACGAGCAACACGAAAGATCAAGCAAATACAAAACTCAGCAGAGTAAAGCAAATGTTAATAACCGAGCAAGTAAAGACTCTGATTATTCCAGTTAAGGACATAACTCATGATCATTCTGAATCCATCCTGACCACACTGCACACAGAACTTCCTGAAGTTTTGATAGAGATGATAAAGTGTTCAAAAAGTCAAACTGGTGCATCAGAAATTGTCCATTCAGGGTTTATGGGTTACTGATCATGTGATTTAGCTGTGATATCATTTTGGGGACAGCAGAGCCTTTAGAAAACGTGTCCTCTCTCTCCTGCCGTTGCCTGTCTGTAGGACAGTCGAGCACTGATGATGATGGATGAGTTCGCTGTGTCCCACCAGCTATGGGTAAGGCCAGCGTGAGGCCGGATCCTCACACACACACTGTGGTGGCTTTTCATTTAAAGTACTTGGATTGGATCAGTGATCTTAACTTCAGATTCTTTACTGCATTTTCTTGCAAGTTACATACATTTGGTGAATATCTGTTCTAACACACATTCACACATCTGTTTGTGTGTGCTTTCTTATTATGGGTGATGCTTTCCTCTTTGCAATCACGTTGATGGTGTTGTACTTATGGGATGTGCCTCTTTAATATTTCCCACCTCTGGCTAATCTACAGTCACAGTCTAATGATGTTTGCTTCGTGTTCATATGATTAAATTCTAACATTTGGTTCTGAAATTGAAACTTTATTTGATTAAGCTTAACTTTGCTAGAGAATATTTGTTCCAAAGCATAGTTGGACTGTAATTGTTAACCTTGCTCCTTCAGGTCAGAGCACAGAGCTGTTGTTTACAGCGCTCTGGAGGAATAAACCAGATTCTGCTCAGTTAGACAGAAGCAGGCAGAAAGAGAGCTCGGAGTCTCTTTTTGAACTTTTTAGATTATAAAACGGACCTGCTTTCACTTCAGTCCGGCTGCAGCAGTGAGCCATGAAGGATTCAACCTGCTTTGACAATAGTCTTTGAATTAGTCTCCATTTGTTGACTGCTTACTGGAGGAAAAAGGTAATTCACTTCATCACCTATGAAAATATAAAAGGAAAAGCGAAAAAAAAAGAGATGAAATAACTAAAAGAGCGGGAACCTAGTGAGTGCTGAGTTTAGTCTGAGGTTGAACTGAAAACAAACACACAGCATCAGTGCCTGCAGTTGTTTACTGGTGGATGGTGTGTGCTGTATTCTGGCTTTTTGGGACAAATAAACACAAAAAGATCCCTCAGTCAAACCTCACATGTGTAACATAACATAAATGTGTCAAAAGATTTTTCAACCTCCATTGAATAAAACCTCAATAGAAGCTTTGAATGTAAAAATAATTTGTACAGCCTTCCTGCCTTTCCCTCTGTTTCTCTGGTGAAGCCTCCACTCAGCACCTGCACAACGTAAAACAACAAAATCAGTGACCAGCTGGTGATTATCACTGAGGATTAAACGGCTATAAAAAAGCCACATCAAGTCATTTCATTTTGGAGTTGAACGCAGAAAAAGGTTTTATTACTGACTTGTCTGCTGGCCAGACCCATGACTCCTAATGGATGCTGTTTCCCAATATTTAAAGAGGCCATTGATTCCAGTGTACCATATCAACAGAAGTAATTGGTAATATGTCAGTGTTGTGGTTAGTTTGTTCGCTGCCCCCAGATGACTTATACAGTTTAACTATTACTTAGTTAAATTAAAAGAGTTTTTGTTTTTTTCACCAATGGTAACAGCTGACATTGTTAAGTAGGGGGGTATTAAGTTTAAAAGACATCTAACTGGGCAGAAAAAACTGTGAAATGAGCTTTTTAAAAGGCGTCAATAATTTCAGTATTTCTCTTGACCTGCATGAGATAGGCTAAAAGTCGAACCGTCACAGCAGCAGAAGCTGAGATGATTCCTCTTTGTTCCCAGCGAGAGGAAAGCTCCAAAAACATGAGGTTCTTCAGCTCCAGGAAATGCATTTCCCATCTGTGTCTAACTCTACACCTGTGCAGCTGTGCACCTCCACTCCTCTGAGTTTAACTCTGTCACCACTGTGACACCTGCAGGGTTTATCTGGCGGCGTTTTACAACAGCGTGCACAAGCTGTCCAGCATTAACCCTGACTAGTAAACTAATCTGATCAGAGGTGAAATCTTTGGAGTGGATGTTTACCTTTAATCACTAGTGTTGTACATTCTCAGATAATTAGCAGGGTGAATGTGGGCATGTGGGTGAATCTGGACTCCAAG
>JAQNCA010000016.1:3091399-3102869 GCA_029783725.1 Acanthurus tractus
TTTTAATTAGAGATTTATTCATAAATAAGTACATAAATAAAAAAGTACTTCTTCCTACATTCCTTAGCAACACATTAGCCTGGTGATACTCGCAGGCTTTGCTTTGTAGTAGAATAAATGAATCCTGGCCATTTTCTGATTCTGACTCAAGCTTGTCTCGTCCTTCCTCAGCATCTGGAATGCCAGAAACAACAATCTCAGTTACAGAGAAGAAGATAAAGGAAGTGATGACCCTTGAAGATGAAACCTTTTCCAAGTTCTACCGCCAAGTGGAGGAGGTCCCCATCATCACCAACAAGGTGGAGATAGATGATGACTTTGATGCCATTTTTGGACCCCAGGTGCCAAAGTAAGTTCTCACTGCCAGAGGTCATCTTTAAGCATCAACTCAGACTGGATTGTCTTTGTGAGACTCCACCTTTTCTCTGTTGTTTCCTCTGATCTTCACCTCTGATGTCTCCCCAGGCTGACCTCAGAAATGGTGCATCACAAGCGAGCAGTGCGCCCGGCACGGAATGTCCAGGCGTCCAGAAACCCTCTGAAGAAGCTGGCTGCAAGGCAGGACATCAGACATGAGTACACAGAGCAGAGGCTCAACATCGGCCTGCTGGAGAGCAAGAGGATGAAGGCTGAGAAGAGTGAGTGAGGATGGATGAGAAAAGTGGAACATGTGTGAGCTGAAACACTCAGAGATACAACATGTGACAGGCACCTGTTTGTTAAAATAAAGTCTAAAATAGACAATAATATTAAATATAATTCTTGGTATAATAGTTTTACATTGAGTTTGACTAATCAATCAGTGCCCAGTCTTTACTAACCATATGTGAATTTCAGATGTTTTAAAAATCTCATTATGTTTGTCTGTGATCTTGTTTTACATTGGTGTGAGACAAGGTGCTTGTAAAGATGCATGCGCTTTAAGGGATGTGTCCTTGCAGAAATGCAGTTACACATTACCTTTTTGTGATGTATTGACTCATCTTTCTAACCGCCAAGTGCAATAAATGTCTGCTTTGTCTTTGTAATGTTCGCAAAAAAAGATGTATTTATCTATTTGCAACCAATGTTTGAACCAAAAGACTCCCTCTTTTACTGCACAAAGAGTGCAGAGCATACCTCTGTTTGTCAAATACAAAATGAATCTTCAGTGATACACATTCTCTAAATTGTCCCTCCATCCTGTGAGTTAACCTCATCAAGCTTTGGGACGTATACTGACCTACATGTGGGACTGGGTCAGTTTCCTGTCATTGTACAGACCGGTCCTCAGAAGCTCAGTGTTGTTTACAAGCTGGACACAAAGTGGATGTCATGTCAGTCCTGTAACTTCCATCTCCTCTGACCGCAATAATAAAAACACTTTAACTGTCTGCCGTGTTCTATATTTGCTGCAGTCATAAGAAGACCTTTAGTGCCGAGCTTGAAAGGTCATTCACACTTTGGCTGTTGTGTCATCTGTGTGTAGAGGCAATGTTATGACTGAATATTGTGTGTTATGACTGTTCCTTTCTGTCTAATGTCCCCTCTTCGTGCTGTTCTGTTCACTGCAGTGAGTAAGAACTCTGGCTTCTCTGACGTCGCTCTGGCTGGTCTGGCCAGCAAGGAGAACTTCAGCAACGTCAACCTGCGCAGCGTGAACATCTCTGAGCAGATGTCCAACAACAGCGCGGTGCCTTACAAGAAACTCATGCTGTTACAGGTCAAAGGTCAGTTAAAGGACCCTTCCGACACAAACAAACAGGGGCACTTGAATCACAACGGGCTCTTTGTCATCTTTTTTTAGTTGACTGCACCATGATTTTAACAGTCAAACATTAAAGCATTTGTGTGAAGTCTGGATGAGACTGACTCTTATAAGTGCAGAGTTAGTGGACACTGATGGATGGAAAAGTACAAACCTCTTTCACAAACTGTTTATATACCAACAGTTTCATTTCTACGTGTCTTTTTTTTAATGTGTCATCAATAGCACTCGACAGTTACCCAGCAGGTCGAGATCTGTGTTCACAGTTTAGGCTTATGATTGATCCATTTGGTTTTATTCCATCCGTTCTGCCTGTGGGTGTATTGAAACCCCATGTTGTTGTGAGGAAACACAACATTGGCATGCGTGACTCACAGTTACAAGCAGATAGCTTTTCTGGTTCTGTGCATTTGTTTAAAAGATGTACAGAGAGCAGTGAGAGCCTGGTCCACTATCACAATAACAATAAATAAATAAATAAGCTGGGGGATCGGATGCCAGACACAAGGCCCAGCAGCTGTGAGACTCTGTGGGGTCTCCCCCTTTGCACAGCTAATGCCTTGACTCTGAAACAGATTCACCGAAGTTCCCAGAATGTTCCCAAATCCCTGGAATGCAAAGATGGCAATTTACTCTACACATCTCTGACTTAATGTACGTTTGACCTGCATCATTAAAGGGAATTCCCCCCCAAAGTTAAACTCAGATTTGCTGTTTTTACTTTCAATGAAATGAAGTGATGGGAAGGCAAATATGGGACAATGTTACTTTTGCACATGTGCAGCTGTGCCTAATGTGTGTGTTTTTGAAAGATGAAGGGAATTTAGCTCGCATGACTTGCATTAGTTTGACCACATGATCATTCAATCATGCCAGCATCTCAGAGGCTGTAGTCAGGCACAGCAGCTCTGTGAGCTAAATGGTACCTTCAACATGCTAACATACTTACGATGAAAGAGCTGACATGCAAATGTTAAGCAGGTGTAAGTGCTTTGCTCACCAACAGTAAGCACAGACTGATGTGACTTTCTTAAATTTCACAGGAAGTTTGTCATAAACCAAAATATAAGGCAGATGTGTCTGAGATGAAAACAGTAATCTCATGCTGCCATCACTAAGAATTTTTTTTATTGGCTACTAAACTTAAAAGTTCTAAAATTTCTACACTCAAAAATTAAGTTGTGTTATAAGTAGTGTGTTGTTGTTTTTACATAGTTTTCAGTCACAGCTCATGCGGTACACATCCTACTCAACTATTGAACTGCAGCCCACCAGCTGGGAGCAGCAGGTTAACACACAGCCTCAGAGGATGCTGCTTCTAGCGTGACCTTTCCAGAGGATATCTAAAATGGGAGACGAGAGTCGGTCTATTTTGGTGTCTTTGCAACTCCTCCACGCGTCTGCTGGTGACAGCTGTGGCTCTAAATCATTCTCCCCAGGTCAGCTCACACTATCCTGGGCTGATCCTCCCTTCTACTTCCCCGCTGTCTGTTATCCAACTCCACTAAACCACCGGTGCTACTTTGTTTGAAGGGTTCGCTGTCTCAACCTTAGTGATGCACCCTAAGGCCTAAAGTGTGAAATTAGATAAAATAACATTTTGCTTTGGGTTGCATTCTGCTCTGGCTACATTATTTAATTGAAAATAGAGGTTTCTAATGAGAAGGGGAGATGCATATACATACATGTCCGGTTCATACAGTGACACAGTGATGCCTGCACACCCTTTGTATGAAAAGCAATGCATTCTGACAGGGACTAAGCTGTCACTGATAAGCCACCTGTCTTTATTTTTTCCTGCCTGTGTATCAACAGGTCGGCGGCATGTCCAGACAAGGCTGGTGGAGCCCAGAGCTTCCTCTCTGAACAGCGGAGATTGTTTCCTGCTCATCACACCACACCACTGCTTCATCTGGACCGGAGAGTTCGCCAACGTCATCGAGAAGAATAAGGTCTGGCTTTCAAGTGCTGCAAAAAACCACAAACAATTAGAATGAAAGCTAGTTTGGGTGGATTTGAATTTAAGTAAAATCAACACAGGTTGATGTGAGTGTGCTGCCAAGTAGGGCAAACGTCATATACAGAGTGTAAACAGTACTGGGAGGAAGCTATGGTGGCACAAAGCAGGAAGATGTGTATGCTGACAGAGAGGAAAAGGGCTGTGTGTGTGTGTGTGTGTGTGTGTGTGGGTCTGGGGATTGTTGCAGGAAATGGACACAAAACAAGGCTATTGTTCAAAGCCTGACTGGTCTGCTGACCTCAGTTGGACTGAAAGGACAACTCTTGAGTCATGGCCCACATTATCAATGAGGGGTTCTTTGAGTTTTGTTCATTAAAGCTCTTCTTTGTGTTTAAGACTTCCTGGCCAATGAACATGAACTTTTCAACCCACAAAATGAGATGGTTTTAAAAAATGAATCAAAAAAATGTGTGAATTCTAGTCTTTGATGTTAATTTTGACAGTATGCTAATCATGTCACCACTTACTAAAAAGCCAAGAACGTCTGTGTTTTAGGAATTCTTTTAACAGAACTTATCAGTGTAACACAAGTTTTGTCTGTTGACATTTTTCAGGCTTCAGAGTTAGCTAATTTCATCCAGAGCAAACGGGATTTGGGTTGCCGTGCAAATTCTGTCCAGGTCATTGAGGAGGGCGTCAACACACACAGCCATGCTGCAAAGGAATTCTGGAAGATTCTGGGAGGGCAGACGAGTTTTCAGTGTAAGGATTCACATTTGACCAAAACCCCACCTTGAGGAAAAGGTTCCTGTGGAAATAAAATGCAGGTTATTGTTTGTCTCTCGTCTTATAGCTGCAGGAACACCTGATGAAGACGAGCTGTACGAGGGCGCCATTGTGGAGACAAACTGTATTTATCGCTTGATGGATGACAAACTGGTTCCTGATGATGACTTTTGGGCCAAGATGCCCCGCTGTTCCCTGCTCAACCCGAAGGAGGTCAGACAATCTGACATGTCAGGACATATTAAAAACATTTATCCTGAAAATGTGAAACCAAACATCAGCCGCTCCTCAGTGTTTTTTAAAAGCCGTCACTAACACCTGCTGGAAATGTTTGTTTGCAAAAGTAAAAACTTTGTGCATTCTTGTGCAGGTTTTGGTGTTTGACTTTGGCAGTGAGATGTACATATGGCACGGAAAGGAAGTGACGCTGGCGCAAAGGAAGGTCGCCTTCCAGCTGGCCAAACACCTGTGGAACGGAACCTTCGACTACACAAACTGTGACATTAACCCACTCGACCCAGGAGAGTGTAACCCACTCATCCCCAAGTATGAAAACATTCACTACCATACGTCATGTGGGTTGCATGCAGTCTGCATGCAGGAGGTCATTCATAAGATGTGTATTTCATATTCTTACTCATCTTTGTAAAGTCATTACAGAACAGTGTGTGTGCACACTGTTGTTTATGACTCAGTGGACTTCACAGTATTTAATTTGACAGTGAGAAGCTTTAACTGCTTATGAATCACTCTGAGTTTAGTAACAGTGCATTTGTATGACCTGAATAAGCAAACGAGACTATTAGCCAGAAGATCAGCTAATTCTAGGTATTTATTTTAAACATTACATGAAGTTGGAAAAAGCAGCTCTGTAGTCTGATGGTAAAACAGCAGATCCTTCTGTGTTGCCACTGAGCTGTATCCTGCATTTGGCTTCTTATGATGAAGACATAACCTTAATGTTGATGACTTTGCCTTTAGCTACTGCGCAACAGAGTCTGTTTACTGCAGCATGAGGTGCAACCTGGGTGCATTAACGGTACCAAAACAAGTGTACTTCTTCATATCAGCTGTTGAGTTTGTTTGTTAATGTCTCCATTTCGTTTCGGGGTTTTACTTTAAATGCATTTTTTATGGAATAGTTTCCCTTTGTCTTCCTGGTTAAAAACAAAACAAAGAAACAAACAAAAAAACTAAAACTGCTAAACCACCAATTAATAAAATTATGGGTCTAAATGTTATCCTTCACCCTTATCTGATGGCCATGCTGTGTGCTCCTCATCCGTAGGAAAGGTCAAGGCAGACCTGACTGGGCAGTGTTTGGCAGACTGACCCAACACAATGAAACCACCCTGTTTAAAGAGAAGTTCCTGGACTGGAGCGACTCCAAGAAATCACCCAGTCCTGTAAAAAACACCAACGACCACATGACTGATCAGAAGGTATCAACAAGTACTGCAGTATCATGATGGTCTTAATAGTATAATCAGTGTGGCACAGAGATTGTAGCATCGAACTTTTATCGCTCTTGCTCGTGTTTTTTACCTCCCTCCTTCATCTCAATCTTCTCCCCAGGAGCAGACCACCTCAGATCAACAACATGCGTATGATGCCTCTCTGATGATGCCCCTCCATCAGGGGCCCGTCTGCACCAGACTGGACGGTTTCAATGTGGGGCGGGGCTACGGCCTGGTGGAGGCAGAGGAGTGGCGCAGCTACGAGATCAGCACCCTGGCAGTGGAGGTTTGGCACATCCTGGAGTTTGACTACAGCCGCCTGCCGCGCCAGAGCATCGGCCAGTTCCACGAGGGCGACACATACGTGATGAAATGGAAGTACATGGTCAGCACCGCAGGTTGGTCACTCTCATATGTTTTATACATAATTACTGTCACTGCAAACACTGGAACACATGTTCATATCTTTTAACAATCTCTTGCTCTCAGTTGGGAGGAGAAACAACCCGGAGCAGCTGAAGACGTCAGCGGCTGGGAAGGAGAAATGCTGCTACTTCTTCTGGCAGGGCCGCAACGCCACCATCAGCGAGAAGGGAACATCAGCACTGATGACGGTGGAGCTGGATGAGGAGCGAGGAGCACAGGTGTGTGAAAGAGTGTGTGTGTGTACGTGTGCATGCGTGTGTGTGTGTGTTTGTGTGAGAAAGCAAGGGCTATTATAGTGAATTTAAAGGAAAGATATAGTGAAAGAAACAGAAATAAACCGAAAGCAAATAAAAACAATAATTAAACTTAAATACAACAAAAATGATAACACTGCTAAGAGCAGGAGAGGCCGTCATTAATCATCTGCTTTCTTTATCCAGTTTTGTGGCTAAAGTTGTGTTGGCCTCACTTCTCTCCTGTTCTATTTCACCCTCCTCCAGGTTCAGGTCCAGCAGGGTAAAGAGCCTCCATGCTTCCTGCAGTGCTTCAAAGGAGGGATGGTAGTCCACTCAGGGAAGAGAGAGGAGGAGGAGGAGAACTCACAGAGTGAGTCCACATCACTGCTTTCAGACCGTCATCAATAAACACAAACACAGTTTGTTCTCTGCTGCCGTTTCATCACGTCCTCTAGAGGCTTAAGTAGAAACAGTGTGTTGAGACGTCCATATTTTGAGTTTTTCTTGATCTCTGACAGTTCTTAGTTAATGAGAATCACTCTTAGATGCTGATTTACACCTGGAATTGCTATGAGCACAGCTGTCTATATGTGAGCATCAGCTAAACGTCCTTAATGGGAACTCAATAGCCCATACCTCTTGCTGTGTCCCTGTTCCCTCCAGACGACTGGCGTCTGTACTGTGTGCGAGGGGAGATGGAGGTGGAGGGCCACCTGTTGGAAGTGGCCTGTCATTGCAGCAGCCTGCGCTCCAGGGTCTCGATGGTTCTGCTCAACATCAGCCAGGCTCTCATCTACCTGTGGCATGGCTGCAAGTCTCAGGCACACACGCGGGAGGTTGCACGCACCGCCGCCAACAAAATCAAAGAGCAGTGAGTGGAAGCTCGATTTTCTCCCCTACAAGTTACCTGATGTAAAAAAAAAAAAGAGTGTCAAAATTTTATTCAGTTTTTCTCAAACAATCACACAGATCTGGAACTTTACCGTGTATTTTACAAAATGTGTTGAGATTCTATAAAACAGCTGTATCGTTGCTGTTGCCATCAGTCAGTATTATGCGTTCTTCTTGGTGCAGTTGTCCTCTTGAGACCGGCCTCCACAGCAGCAGCAAGGTGACCATCCGGGAATGTGATGAGGGAGCAGAGCCCGCAGGATTCTGGGAACCCCTTGGCAGGAGGGACAGGAAAGCGTATGACTGCATGCTGCAAGGTGGGAGAACCGAAGAGTGTGAAAAGATCTTTATGTCCACTGCAGTCAGAGCTGTGGACGGTGTCAGTAACTTATTTGTTTTGGTTGACCTTTGACCTTTTACCCTCTCAGACCCAGGAAGGTTTAACTTCACCCCGCGTCTGTACCAGCTGAGCAGCAGCTCAGGGGACTTTGTAGCTGTGGAGTTTCTCTACCCTGCCAGAGACCCCAAGCAGATCAACTCCATGCCTTTCCTGCAGGAGGACCTTTATGCAGCTTCCCAGCCAGGTACACATACACACACACACACACACACACACGATTTATTGTACATGTGAATGCAACAATATGTTGTCATTTTATGGTTAAGGTTCTCTTCACCATATTAAAAGATCATTTACAGAACAAAACATCGTTTACTGACATTTCTGCTTTAATTCTGACCTGGAAATGTGAGATTTTAAGCTCTGGTCGTAACATATCAGTTCATAGCATTTTTATACATTAAACACCTAATTCAGGATAAAAGTCCCAAGTGGAACATCTTGCTGAAAATAAGAAAAATGTTGGTCTTGCAACACTCTTTCTAATAAACCGTGACATCTTTAATATTTTGGAGAGAACGGAATAGGCTTTGCTTTACTTTTGTTTTAATCTCTCAGCAGCTCTGATGCTGCATTTAAAGGGATTCTAAAGCAGTTTTTAGTCAGCTAAACCTGAATGTTTAGAATACCTCATATGGAAATCAGTAAAATTTCTGCTGTCATTGCGGAAGTGATTTTGGTCACTAGGAAAAAAATAGTGCAGCTAGAAATTCTTATGATATCAAAGATCAAGAGTTTTTAAGAGTTTTCATGTATTTTTCATTAATCCTCAGCTTGTAAATCTAATTTCTCCTAATAAATTAGCTGCCTGAAGCTGATGAGCAGCCACATATAAAAATGTCCTCACTGTGGAAGTCTTGTTTTCTTCCTCTGATGTTCAGCCCTGTTCGTGGTCGACAACCACCATGAGGTGTATCTGTGGCAGGGCTGGTGGCCTCAGGACAGCGAAAGCACCGGCTCCGCCCGAATCCGCTGGGACTCAGACAGGAAGTGTGCCATGGAAACTGTGCTGCAGTACTGTAGAGGTACTCCTCTTCATTCTTCATAGTCTGCTACTGCCAGCGTAACAGTTTAACATGTTAAAATGTGAAAAATCTCCTCACACATCAGCAATATACACAGTGTTGCTTTTTCCTTCAGAAAAGAATGACAAGAGGCCTCCCAAAGCGTATCTGGTCCACGCTGGTCTGGAGCCCCTCACCTTCACCAACATGTTCCCCAGCTGGGAGCACAGAGAGGACATCGCTGAGATCACTGAGAGGGTGTGTGGCTGAAACATTTTATCTGATTACTCCAAATTACATCATCTGATATGAAGCAGTGTTTTCCACAGCCATTAGTGTCCATACTGTACTGAGACGTGTGCAGTTATTGTGCAAAAATAATCTTTTTTCTGGATTACTGGTCAGTCCAGGTCCAGGCCATTATACCTCTTTCCTTTTTCTAATTGCATCTTTTATCTACTGTGTACTACTTTAGGTGCTTTTAGTGTTGGAAGCATTATATATGTTTCTTGTGTGTGTGTGTGTTTTCAGGAGGCAGAGGTGTGTAACCAGATTATCCTGGTGGAAGACGTGTTGGCCAGACTGTGTAAGACCACATACCCTCTGGCAGACCTTCTGGCACGGCCGCTGCCCGAGGGCGTTGACCCCCTGCGCCTGGAGGTCTACCTGTCTGACGAGGACTTTCAGGTAAGAACAGATCTTTAACTTTAAAGATGCTACATGTTTCTTTTTAACACTGATAAATCCACAATGACAACCACATACACTTATTAGATATTTATTATGTTTCTGTTGTGCAACAGACTGTGTTACTGATGCATCGTCGATCACAAGTTTTCTGCACAAAACTAGTGGAAACACAGGCAGGTTCACCAGGAAGCACTGAGGTTCCATGAATCCTAATCTGAACCAGATTAAACACCTGTTAAAAACCGCTAGTTTGGTGAAATGACACTGTGGAGGGAGAAACAGTGCATTTGTTGGAAACTTTTTGAGGAGAGTTAACTCACATTTGGGGCTTAACTTCATATTCTTGATGGGAGAGCAGTGTGTTTGTGTGGTTATAGTTACATGTCACAAAGTACAACATTGTCACACACTAATGTGTTTTGATGTGTTTTTTGGTTTTAAACAGAAAATAGAGCTTTATGGCCCAAAAGAAGAAAATAAACACAAACAAAACTTTGTAGCAGATATTTTTAGTTTTGGTCTTCTCACAGGTTTTTTTCACTCTAGCAAAATGTTGACTAACTCATCTTGAAATCTATGCAACTTTTATCATGTTTATGATTTATAGCTTCAGGAAGTTTCTTGTCAGAACTTCCATGATGTTTTCTGAACTGACTGACTTATCTGTAACTATTTAGCAATAATTTTTTCCTTTCGTTCATCGCTCTCTGTTTTTCCTTTCCCCGAACTTCTCTGTCATCATGTTTCACCTTCCTCTGTTATCATCTTGTCTTTTATGAAATTTCTTTTTCATTTATTTCACCCTCCAGGGTGTAGAGGCTTATGGGAAGGTGAGTTATCAGACTGAAGCATGGATGGCCTGGACTTGTGCTCCTGTTGCACAGCATCCTCACTCATCTTTACCTTTATCCATTTTCTTTACACCTCCACCTCATCACTCGTTTTGATTTGCTCTGTGATGAAACATCTAATGTATGTTCAGCATGCCGTTCACTGATAATCTAGCAGCTGACGCGGACGCTGGACTGAATCCAGCAGATATGAGCACTTTGAAACGGATATTGCTTTTGTTTTACAGATTAAAACTGTGTTTTAATCTCACTGATGCATGAGTGTGTTCTCAGAGATTACTTCATGCAAGTGGCAGGATTTCTTAGGTTGAGATCTTCTACAGAGAATTCTCATGTGAGCCTGACTGTTTCTTACTGACTGTGTGCACGGCTGCTCCCACAGAAAGCCCTGGACATGACCAGAGAGGAGTATGGAAGTTTGCCCGGCTGGAAGCAGGTGAATTTGAAGAAAGCCAAAGGACTTTTCTAATTGTATCAAACAGAGAGCTGACCTGAGGACAGCTGGAAAAGCCACCAGGAGGTTGTTGTCTCCTTCTCCAGAGAGTCCGGCTGCCTCTCCTGGTGGGCTGAGAACAGACGAAGGGAGCGAGGGTGGTGTGAAAGAGATGATGGAGGCGAGCCAGCTTCTTGTGCCACAGATATCCCTCCCATCTCCTCTTTGTGTTGGTATTTTGCTTGTGTACGCAGGAGAGAACTGTGGGTGGAGGGGCCTCTGAGTCACTGTGTTTATGGTTCCTCATTAAAGTCTCACTCTGTTTATGTTTGTACATATGTATCATATGCAGGACTGTTACATTGTCAGCTATGAAGCCATCTGCTAAAGTGGGGGGGACGACCTTTCAGCCTGTTTAACACCCTCCACTTCAGACTCTCCACTATTCTTATATGCTTGTGCATTACAAATAATTTATATTTATATCAAATTAATAGTCATTTTTTTGTACAAAAAAAGAAAAGCTTGATGAATATTAACTGAGCTGAAAATAATTGAATGAACTGTATAATGGATGTTAAGGAGGTTT